>CABFVX010001842.1:119217-137434 GCA_902151425.1 Timema shepardi | reverse complement strand
GTGTGTGTGTGTGTGAGTGTGAGATGAACTGAAAAAAGAATTGATAAATGTAAGGATAGAGGAAATGATAAATTGCTGTTTGTAAAGCGACCGACCATTCGTCTCGATTTTCGGGAATATTGCCCCTTATAAGACTTATGTTCCCAATTTGTTAAGTTAATTAATTTAATTAAAAATAATATAAATTCATCAGATAAATTCCATGACATTGTAAGAATAAAATAACAAACATGTTATCCAAATAGCTATGTCTAACAACATATTACTATATTACAATTATAGCTCCAATATGTAGACGAGTCGTCTTCTACTTTCATTTAATGTATCTATCACTTTGATTATAATTACATGCTTTACTACATTTCATGAAGATAATGAATTGACACTGAACAATAACATGAATATAAAAATCAACGTAGTAAGGTGTATTATGTACAGTACCACTTCTAAAATGGATAATGCCTTCTACAGCCTACGTAAGTGATTTTAGAATGGCTGTCTCTGAGGATGTCAAGAAAAAAAAATTGTAACTTTAATGTTTGGAGAGTAAAATAAACTGGTTTGACAGCTTCGTACGTAATTTATTGTATAGCTTACTATTGTTTGAAACCATATTTTTTAGAAATTGTTCTTAAGAAAGCTACCCTTAAATAAGATTTTATCCTTGCTAACTTATTTTCAAACAATTTACTAGTATATATAATATTAATCTAATATGTTAATTATAATGGCATACCAATTTACCTATTACTTTTGATAAGTCATACCTTTCATACAATCCTTAAATATATTTATTTCAAAACTATTCAAATTCATTAATTGTCTTTGTTAACGTATTTAAGGTATTATTAACTCCAATCTAGTCAAATTGCCAATTCTTCCACTGTCATTGGTTTATCATCCAATCCTATATCCTGCTATTACTTAAAATATTTTATCATCACAGATTATTATTATTCTTTCCTTGTTTTCCGCTAATTTAATAATTTCAGAACATATTATTATTGTAACTATCTCATTGATGATCTTTAGAAATGTTATTGTACCTGTTTTAATTGACTTCATAATTCATGATAATTAGGTTCTTCCTAAATAAATTATCTTGCATTTTATGTGTCTTGTTTTTATCTTGCTGCTTCAATTGACCAGGAAGTTTTACCAATCAATTTAAGTATGTGTAACATCTAAGTACATTCCTTATATTATAAATTATGCCAGGCCTCCACCGTGGTTCGGATTCCACGTTAAACTGTAGGTCCTCCATTTCATCTCACAATCACCCTACCATCACACATTAGCGTAAGTGCGTATAACCCGAACGGGTAGTAAGACGCACTTACGCTAATGTGTAATGGTAGGGTGATCGTGAGATGAAATGGAGGACCTACAGTTTAACGTGGAATCCGAACCACGGTGGAGGCCTGGCATTCCCCACATTCACAAGATGTATTGTCAGAGGTGAAGGAAGGGTTTAGTAATCAGATTAATTTATGCCGGGACTGGGGATTGAACCCCGGCCGCCAGCATAGAAGTCTGACACCTTACCCCTAGACCACCATGTCAACGACGCTAATAATAATAATAATATATTATAAATTCATATTTCTCCTTACTAAAACTATAATGAATATCTTTGAATGACTTTTATCAATAAAAATACTATTTCATGTGACCTCAGACAGTCAGACTAATAAGGTTCTAACTATATATGTATATGAGATTCTATCTGCCTTGTGCCAAATGGATTTAGGGTCACATCCTTGCCCTCCTTGATCCAAGAGTTCCGGTATGATGTTAGTAAGAATATCGGGAGGTTTTCACTGCCTACCACGGTTGCTACATAATGGAGTCTAAACAAACACAATCTGGTCGTCCTACCAGACGGGGCAAACTTGGCGAGAGTACACCACGCGGTGGAAAAACGGACGTTGTCGAAACGGAACACGAGAGACTATGAATCTAAGTTTAAGTATCATATATTGAACCTTAGCTGACTTATTTTAAATGTTCTGGCCCCTACAGTGTGAGACAAATTGTAACAGTCACTGATTAGCTCGTTCCACGTTGTGCCCCTATTTCTAACAACCTCGTTACGGGCCACATTGTTTGACGCCAATTGTAACATTCATATCTGGTCCCACGTTTGGGAGCCAAATTGTAACATTCTCTAAATGTTACCATTTATAACGCCCCTCGTTGGGCGCGTAACATTTCTATAAACGGGCACCACTGTTTAGTGCCAATTGTAACGTTCTTGTAACTGTCTCTACGTTGTGCACCTATTTCTATCTTATTTAATAGTTATTAACACTCCCCTACATTAGGCTTCACTTTTTGTGATATAAATAAATAACGTCAGATAAAGTTTATATTAGTTTATTCAACAATAGTTATTTATTGACAACTTTGATAGAAAAAGATCATGTTTTATGAAGGGCGAGCACACGTCTGTCCATCACAATGGCTGATGTCACAGTGGCTCTGAGATTGCACCCCTCGTTTGGTGTATCTCAGTCCAATAGAACTTACTAGAATGTTTAAGAACCGGAAATTGTTTCAAATTAAACACCTACATTATTCTGGTTTGTTCGAGAGCAGGAAGTTAATATTTAAAAGACTTTAACATTGTAGTTTTGACTCAACTTTACGTTACACACTGAAGTTAGTTACAGTAGTTGATGCCTCCTACCTTCCGGGCGTGAACTTGAAAACAAGAACTTAGCTAGTAATTTCCTAGTTAGAATCTGGTAACTATCATATCTGAATAATTTAGAAGAAGACGTGCTTTAAGCGCCAAGTAATAAACTATATAATTCAAATAAAAAATTAAAAATTTTTACATATAATTAAGATGAGAATATTGTCAATGCTTTCAAATATTCTTTAGGGTAAAATCAGGGACATTACAAAATATATATATATATATATATATATAATATATATATAATATATTTTTATTAGACACAAACATAAATTTTTCGGTTAACATTGGTAACGTTTTACTGTTTTCTTAGTGTTATTTTATAGTTTTTTAAATGCGCTATTGTGATAGTAACGGATATGGACTAATTTAGAAATATTGTACCCGATTTTACCAGAGGGCGAATAGAAAAAAACATTTAGGGAAAACCACCTTTAGTACACCTGACTGGTATTCGAACTCCAATCTCTCAGTAACTAACAGTACAATCTAATGTGAGAATGAAGCCTTAAATTATTCGACCACCAGAGCGAGTTTTTGTTGGTATTGATAATCTCTCAAAAGTGACAGATGCAAATTATATGACTTGACGTATGAGTACGTGGAGGAGATATATTAACTTGTATAGCTGTTAGGTAATGTCTAATGACTTGACGTATGAGTACGTGGAGTAGATATATTAACTTGTATAGCTGTTAGGTAATGTCTAATGACTTGACGTATGAGTACGTGGAGTAGATATATTAACTTGTATAGCTGTTAGGTAATGTCTAATGACTTGACGTATGAGTATGTGGAGTAGATATATTAACTTGTATAGCTGTTATGTAATGTCCTTCCTATAAAAAAAATACCTTACTTATTTGATTTGAATGCATTTAATTACACTGATGGGGTAGGAATGAAGTAATAGAATGTAGAGTAAATGTAACTGTAGATCTGTTAATAAGGATTGACCTGCTTTTGTGACCACATGGTCTAAAAGGCATCACTCTCGTGTTGGACCAGACTGACACTGACTGAGTGATCGGGATTTAAATCCTGACTAATCATAAATTGTCGAGGATTTTGACAGAAAGTGTCAATGTTGACAGGAACCCCTTTCCAAGAGGCTTATTGGTTGAGAGGGGTCGATCTTTTAAATCTAGGGGGACTCTGCTTCAATCCAAGCTGATGGTGTTGGATGTTTTATTTTAAAATTCGAGTCCATACGGCCGTCTAATTCGATGGGGGCTGTCCTAGGTTAAGTTAGATTATAAAAAAGGCTATCATATAATTCTTGTTCCGGGATGTTCACGTTAAATACTCCAATACTCATTGCTCTTAATACAAATTAATTTCAACTTTTGTTGCAGAACCATATATCAGTTGGGTTTTTTTTGCGTCCACCAAGTCCTACTACTCCTCTTGGGTATCCACATATTACACTAATGGTGTATCGATGAGTAAGGTATAGTTTATAGGAATTGTACCCGTATTTACGCAGATGAGACAATTTAAGTAACACCAACCTGCCGGGATTTGAACCTCTACATCCCCGTTGCTGGCAAACCAGACAAACAGACACTGATGTTTTTGACCGCATACTTGTTTGTTATTGTTGGCTTAGTTCCCGTATGTGACTTATTGACAGGAGAACTACACGGAAAAAAAAATGAAGATGTTGCTTGGGTCAAAAAATTATTCATTATTTTTTCTTTACAATTAATTAAAAAAATATATATAAACAAACATTAAAAACTGACATAAATATGTTTAAATACATTGAGAATGTATAACAAATATAAATACCTGAGTGGTTAAATACGTCGTTTAGTTCGTTCAGAAGATAGATATGATTTGGTGTGGAGACTATTAATCAGCTTCCAGCAATTGTTTATAGACTATGTTAAACTGTGAGTATGTGATCCTCAATAGATAAAACAAATGCTCATTAAGTCCATTCATAGTATCTCTTTTCCTAAGTTTTATGGTTAAAACACTTGTTCGCATGATAATGGGATGCAACCTTGCCATATTTTTTGGCATGATTTTAAAAAATTCAAATTTTTTATTTCGGCGTGGTTTTATTTAAAAAAATACAGAGTTTCTGCATTTAAAAATGCCTGTTTAACAACGAAATACACTTAAATTATTTATTTCGTGGGCCGGATTGAATACACCGGCGGGCCGTAATTTGTCCATCCCTGGTTAAGTTGGTCTCTAAAAAGCTGTCCACGTACACAAAAACAAATAAATTATTTTTGTTAAAGGTGACCTGGTGGTCTAGGGGTAAGGTGTCAGACTTCTGTGCTGGCGGCCGGGGTTCAATCCTCGGTCCTGGCAAAGATTTATCTGATTACCAAACCCTTCCTTCACCTCTGACAAGACATCTTGTGTATGTGAGGAATGCCAGGCCTCCACCGTGGTTCGGATCCCACGTTAAACTGTAGGTCCTCCATTTCATATCACAATCACCTTACCATTACACATTAGCGTAAGTGCGTATAACCCGAACGGGTAGTAAGACGCGGTGCTAATAATAATAATAATATTATTGTTAAAATATTGTTTTGCTATGAATAAGTGGTTAACTAATAGATTTTATTTACTTTTACATTAAGTTAGTTGGTTTCGTGTCTTTATTCTTTCACGTTAATTTTACTTTCTCGAAATTATATTTTCATTAAAAAAAATCTTTTTGAGGTGTTTAACGTGCTTTTTTTTTAAACAACTGATTAGAGCACATGAGAATTTCTATGAGAAGGCTCGGAAAGGATCTACCAACTTTGCCAGTAAATGTATTTTAGGTTACCTTCAAGGGTTATTTTACAGGTCACAATCGACATGGGACCGATGGCTTTACTTCTCTTCCGAAGGAAGATGTGCTACGGATTTTTATCCCTCAGAAAATTCTTCGACCTCGGCTGGGTTTGAATTCGCGAACATTGAGTACTGAAATGAACACTTTACCCCAAGACCATCGATGTAGACCTCATAGATACAAAGTACAGATAAAGTAATGTTGTACTAAAAAAAGAATTCATATCAATATTGTGATGAAAATCTACTAACAATTATAGAGCCTATATAACGTTTTACCGATATTGTCCAAATTATTTATGTAATAGTTAAGTCCATCATATAGAGCCTAGCAATACATAATTATTAATTTAAATGCAAAAAAAATATCATAAATAAGGATATTGGACCTTAAATAACAATCGTAGAATAAATTGATAATGATTTATTCGAAAATGGTTTTAAAGATTTTGATTGCACTTAACTCATTTAAGGAGGATGGGATACAAAGGTCATAAGCCCTTTTAAATAACAAGATAATATTCACTAAACAAAATATGACGAAAATAACTATTTTGGTCTGCCGAACTCTAAAAAATATCACACTATAGAATTGATTAAAAATAAGTTTCAAATGTTGAGAAAAAAATTTACAAGCCTATAAACGATAAAAAAAAATTATATATTTTTGGATGGCACTATTGAGGAAAATAACTATTGATAAACATTTTACATATTAATAAATATTAAATTTGGAAACAAGAAATTTGCTTGTAGATAGAAAATTGCACCAAAGAAATATTTCATTTGCGGTTCCTTAAAACACACTCGTATCATCCTGCTTCATTCAATAGAGTTAGCTTACCAATATAGAGCACACTGGCGTATAGGCCAATTGACATTATACTTAGTAAAAGAGAGAATTTACGATCAATTCAATATACAATCAATTTGATTGAATTCCCATGCTTAATAATTCACAATGTGTAGTAATAATTATACCAATCACTCCCTTTTAAGTTGGGTATTATTTTAAACAATTTTTTCTTGTGCATATTACCCAAACTGGAAGTAAAATGTGATGAAGATAAAAATTTCATCACATATAATTGGATGTTGAGGCGTTCTATCCCTCTGCTTCTTTTATCTTTCTGTGATGTTCTCTAATCCAAGCTAACGTTATTGGTTTTTGGTTTCTGCCCGCTTGTGGCTTGCCCTCTTGTCCTAAACATCACGACTTACCCCAAGCACCCCCTGAAATGAAGTTCCTGGATGCGGTTAACCCCCTCAGGATCACACTCATTCGTCAGATCGTCAAACTGAACCTTTGGTGCCTCTACTACCCCAACCCCATCTCTCCTTCTCTTACCATCTTCGCTGCTTGTCCCTCCGCTTGCAGAACTAGACTCGCCTCTTCCCTCGTGCCCCCCTTTTTTTCCCTCTCAACCCACCACCTCAACAATCCATCAAAAGAGCGCGGGTATTTCTTTCTCTCTCTTCTCTTCCATATGCTCTGTGGAAGCAACACGCCTGCCCTCTAGCGTGTAAACATGGAGGTACGCCAAACCAAACTTTGCTGTGGTTAAAAGACTATTCCCCCAACCCTTAAACTTACTTTATCAAGCTCATTTTCATTACAGCTTCTGAACGAATTGATATAAGAGCAAAGGTTCTATTTATCTGAAGCAAAGGATAACAAATGAGTTGTAAAAAGGGGCATACTTCTTTGAGGAAAGCGTTATAGTGAAGGTGATAATCAAAATAGGTTTGTCTAACGGTATTTTAAAAATAACCTAAATGAAAGCTTATTGTACTGTATGTAGCTAGAGTGATGTTGGGTGTTTATAGTAGGGCCGTATCAAAATGTGGGTAGAGATTTCAACATATCCCCTGAAAATATTATTAATAACGAGCATTTTCCCATTAAACAATACATAAACATATTTAACCATTTTAATAATTATTATTATTATTAGCACCGCGTCTTACTACCCGTTCGGGTTATACGCACTTACGCTAATGTGTAATGGTAGGGTGATTGTGAGATGAAATGGAGGACCTACAGTTTAACGTGGAATCCGAACCACGGTGGAGGCCTGGCATTCCCACCAGTTTAATTGCAAAGAAAAGAATGAACGTAGACTAGAGCAGTGTTTCATGTGTTTTAAAGGTAGAGGAAATGCGGTTAAAATGGAATACCATTTATTTTTTTCATTAATGGCAAAGCGTATTTTCACATTTTGTCATCGTGTTCCATATTAAACTTATAATTAATATATTTCTAACTATTTTTAGTGTTTAAAGCAAAATCAATAACTTTTAATGTCCTGTACGAGCACTTAAAAGGGATTTGGAACAAATGAGGGCAATATGGAATAGGTAGTGCAATATGGAATACTACTCATTTTATATACAAATTAATTCTATTTATTAAAACTTACAAATGTTTCATAAGAAAGTGTAAAAAAAAATGCAAATATGTGTAAAACATTAAAATAGTAATAATAATGAATCATTGAAATAATACATTGTAATAAAAAATAAATAATTAAAAAAACATTTTTAATAATTAATTATTAAAATATAATAGATTAAAATATTGTACCATGTTACATTGTTATTTTAATTGATTTCTTAGGTGTTAGGGAAAATGTTTAATCTTACGTTGACAAAATAAATCACTTGCAAAATACTTGAAATATGTGCGGGCATTATGGAATAGTAGTATTCCTTATTGCCTAACTCGCCATTTTGGAAAAACAATATTTTTTTTTCAGGTTATAATTAGAGTAAAATATTGTTTCAACTCAAAGATAAACATGAATGAGCCTTAACCTAATGGTTAATGTTGATAAGAATTAATAAGAACAGTAGGCTAAATAAATATAGCATGATCAACACTAGCCTGTAAAAGTTCCTGTGACAGCAAAAACAAACAATCGTCTCTCACAAACAATCGTCTCTCACAAACAATCAATATATCAAGTACCATTTTAAGTATCCGTAATATCAGCCGCAACGTATGCTCACTGCTTACGTCCTGTTTGGCTAACACTTCTTCGCTCGCTGATGAGCTATCGTGGTGGTCTAAAGCTTACTATGTTTTTTGAAATATAGTGAGTACAACAGAAGACTTTTTTTTCTAAATCTGATGAGTTTTTTTAGTCTACTGACAACAAACAAACAAAAAGACAGACAGACATTATAAAAATGGATTATTTGGTATTCTTATCGTTTATACGTAAAAGATAAAAAGGAAAATCCCACAACAATTCGAATGCACAGATAAACCTGAGAGTTTTATTAAATGTACAACTGTAATATGTAAAGTGAAATAAAATAAATTAAACTAATCACTCTATAATAAGCACCCTATCACACTAAATAAAATTGTGCTGTGTTTAGTACCAAGAAACCAAACTAAATAAACCTTATTCCCAAGCAGGTGTGGATCCAGTGGTGGGTGGGGGACGCACGCCCCCCTCAATAAATTAAACGTATCAAATCAATGTTAAAGTCACTACTAGTTTTATTGTCACGTAATACTTATCTCACTAACCAGATTTCATATTTGTTTAAATTGTTATTGTTAATATTATTAAATGAATGATAATATACGGTAGTTATTATAAATACTTAAAAACTAAAGCGGATTAAGTATTAAGCCGGTGAAAATAGGCATTAATGAAATCACCCAAATTAAAGTTGCGTGCTTTTGAGTTCCCTCTCGTCTAGCGTCACACTACGGGATAAAACCCCATTCAATTGGCATCATTCTGTCGTCAAATGCGATGTATCTTGCTGCCAATGTTGTTTGCTGGTCAGTGACAGTTTTTTTTTTACTAATACGCCATGATGGTTTTATTATAATGTTTTATATTCATCACTTTGATTGATTGAATAGCTAAAAATATATTTATACAATAATCTTTATAATGTTTAAAATTGTTTCTCTCTCAATAATAACTATATGTTGATGTTATTATTATTGGTTTATAATAAATTTCAATACTAATCGCAAATTTCTAGTTATAACCTTCATTTAAGGATTATTCTCAAGTTTAGCATTACAATGAAAAATTACTTTAAAATTGACTCAAATATTGAAGTATTTTTCTGTCAAGTTTTCTTAAGAGGAACCTCCCCTGACCCGATTCCATGGGACCCCCCCCCCCCCCTCACGAAAATGGTGGTTCCGTCCCTGTTCACAAGCAACCGCATGAAATGACTGAAAACATACTTCAATTATGTAAGACGCAAATACAAGCACGCTTTAAGTGGCTCTCTTACATAAATAAACCTCTTTAACACGCTAAGTCATAAAATAACCGAAATAATAATAACAATGATTATTACTATTAGCACCGCATCATACTACCCGTTCGTGTTATACGCACTTACGCTAATGTGTAATGGTAGGGTGATTGTGAGATGAAATGGAGGACCTACAGTTTATGTTTAACGTGGGATCCAAACCACGGTGGAGGCCTGGCATTCCCCACATTCACAAGATGTCTCGTCAGAGGTGAAGGAAGGGTTTGGCAATCAGATAAGTCTGTGCTGGGGCCGAGGATTGAACCTCAAATCCCCAGCACAGAAGTCTGATACCTTACCCCCTAGACAGCCAGGTCACGAAATAATACTTAAATTTAGAGCGCAAAATCAAGCATGCTAACAATGGTTCTATTACGTGGAATCATTGTTGAAATGAAAACTATAAGAAGATGTTTTAAATAATTAGCAAAGGAATTAAACTAAATAAACAAAATTTACATAAACCGCCATAAAATAGCTGAAAAATACCTAAATTTAATATACAAATGTGAGTATGCTAACAATGGCTACCGTAGCTTTCGTGAAAACATTGTTTCAATAAACAGAAAAAATCGGATTCTCTTTAAAAGAAACCAAACCAAATAAACCTAAATACATATAAAACTGAAAAAAAATACTTATATTTCAGGCGAAAATATAAGTGCACTGAAAATGGGTATCTTAGGTGGAGGCATTGTTGCGATGAAAACCAAATGCCAGCTTTTCAACAGATAGGCCCGTCAGTTTAAACTCAGCTGCCCCTCATAGGACGGGAGGGAGGCGAAGGTCAGGGTAAGCAGTTGCCTAGGGCGACAAATTTGAGATACAGTGATATTGTATTTCTTGTTTATAATTTACTTATTAGTTATTACCCATTGGAATTTATAGCTTTAAAAGTATATTTTGAATTTTAAAGAGTTTAAATATGTCCTAATTTTTACTGTAAATATTTATTAGCATAAGTTTGTTGATGAAAAATTAATATGAATATAACTTAAAATCCGGTTGATTTCTCTGGCCTCAAGTTTTAGAACGTTTAATAGCTTTAGCCAAAATTCCCGGCTCTCAAATCTTAGCATTTCGGGGAACAAGTGACACAGTTTACACTAAAAACAATGGGCATTTTTTGAAATTTTTATAACACGCCTATTTGGTGATTTTTGACCCTATAGTGAACGAACACCTACGTCAAGTCAGTGAGGATAAAAATGCTGTTAGTTCTTTAGGGAACAATATACGAAATGAAATAATTCATATTTTATCAATTGATATTAAAGACAATATTTTTGAATATGCTCGTAAAGCGATATATTATTCCATTATATTAGACACCACACCGAACGTTGGCCACGAACAAATGACGATGATCATTCATTTTGTAACTCTTCTTACGTCACACAATTCTGCCAAACCTTCAGAGAAACATTTTCTCGGATTTGTGCCCTTAGAAAAAACCACTGGTGCTGATTTTTAAAAAACTATTCTGGGAGAATTAGAAGAGATGTCTCTGACTTTGAACGATTTGCGAGGTCAAGGATATGACAACACCAGCAACATGAAAGGTAGAGTAAAAAGGTCTACAAAACAGGATTTTAGAAAAAAAAAATGCATTTTATGTTCCTTACAGCGCACATTCTTTAAACAGCATCAAGCTGTTTAGAGTCAACGGCCATTTTTATTTAGTGCAGCATGTTTATGTAATTTCTTTCTGCATCAACATAGCGTTGAGATGTTCTTAAACTCCATGTAACTAATTTAACTGTAAAACCATTATGAAAATACGTTGGTCAAGCCGTATTGATGCTTTGAAACCTCTCCACAAATTTACAATGCGTAAATTGATATATAAAATGACACTTTGTTGACTGGTACGACAGGATGTTCCATCCGAGTAGAAGCAAAAGGACTGTCAAACCAAATTATAAAATTTAATTTTGTGGTTTCTCTCGTTTTGTGGTATGACGTACTACTTCAAGTAAATATGTGTAGTCAACTTTTTCAAACTAAACCGTATTACTTGCAACACGCCACTGATCATTTAATAAAAACTAAATAATATCTTCAAGAATGCATTGTAATAAAGGGGTTGGAAAAGTCTTGGTTGAGGCAAGGAAGGTCGCTGAAGATTTGGATATCAACTCCACTTTTGAATCTTAAAACCGTTGGAGCAGAAGGAAATGTAAAGAATTTTATATTGAATGCAATGCATCAACGATACACAGAATAAATTTAAGATACATTTTAATTTTGTGGTTCTTGCCTCTGGGGACGAAAGGTTCTCTCAATTAAGTAATCTTAATTCTAATTTTGGATTTTTATTTGATATTCAAGGGTTGAAATTTTAATCTTCAAAATAATTTTTACGTTCTTGCTCAAAGTAAGAGTCTTCTTTAAAATATGGAAAGACAAAAGATTTTAATGCCCTAAGACTTAAAGCATGAGTTGACAATGTTAACAAAGTTAATCCCATCTTCATTATCATCGCCCCAAGAAGTTTTCAATTATATATATATATAAAAAAAATATATATATATAAATGGTCTTCAGAAAGGCTTTCCAAATCTTTGTATTGCACTTAGGATTCTCTTACCGATGTCTGTAAGAGTTGTTAGTGCCGAAATAAGTTTTTCTAAGTTAAAACTTATAAAAAACGACATTCGGAGCACGATGATTTAAGAAATATTAAGTGGCCCCGCATTTGACTCGCTATTAAATCTTGTAACGTTTAAAAGAGCTAGCCTGATATATGAATGTTTGTGCGCCACCATTAGGGGGACATTTGATATAACGATTGAATTGGGTCCAAGTTTGATGTTCTGTATTATAATAATTAAAAAAGGGATTATGTCTTATTTTATAAATTTTAAGTTCTGGTGTTTTATAGTTATTTTTATTTTATTAGATGAAAAGTTTTTTTCTAGATATTTCACACGTAGTATATTTTAATAAAAGCCCAACTATTACTTTATATGCATGATAATTCCCGACACGTGAGATTTACAACACACATTAAGATATCATAGACTCCACCTACACGGCTCCTCGTCAGGAAGGAAGTGAAGAGATGCCTACCTTGAAGGGGTATATCAAGCGACATTTCCTTCTCGAAGCTTCCTAAAAGAAAAAAAGGTGTGGTCATCCAGGTGCGTTTCTGTTCACAAAACTGCGTCGTTTTTTTAAACAGACACGTAGAAGGATGTCGCCATACCTGGCAACTTAAATTAGCACAAATAAATCTTACTACTCGCTCTCATTTAAAATATCGTAATTTTGAATAAAGGTGTGAATAATAAATTATTGAGATGTATAATTCCATATCATTACAATATCAAATAGCTACAGCATTTGAGCTCAAAGAACTAGTTGAGTAGTTTGCTAAGGCTAAAGCAAGGTCTATTGAGTTTTAAGGTGTTGTTTCTATGTAAATTATATTTTAATTTGTATTTATATTATATATATATATTAATAACAATAATTTGGCTATTTAAACACATTAAAAATGTTTTTTTTTTATGCTGATGCAATGCCTGGGGTGGCAAAAGATCACATACAATCTGGTCCTGATCAAAGTTTCTTTTAGTTATTAGCTTAGAGTAAACCAGATTACTAGCCTTGATCGTAACCATGCCCATGACAGTATTCGCTGCTTACGGCGGGTATTCAACAGTATTTTAATCCCTCAATTTGTTTTTATTACTAACAATCATTTTAAATATATTTGTTGTGTGACGATACCATACAGTATTCATGTTGGTTTGGTAGCCTTGGTTTTAATTATTTCTTCTCTGATATCCATGGACGTAATTCCTTACTTCATTATACCTATACGTCATATAGGACTTATACAAAGTGGAAATACACCGTTTAGTCTACTCACCTTTAAAGTTGTAAAACACTTTTATTTTTCATCGAGAAGAAAGTAGTTTGTTTACAATCAGAGAAGATTATCATACTTGTGTAACACTGTAGAACCACTAATGCACTCTAGCGACCGGCTTGGAACTAACCAGACCCAAGTAAAGGTGAGAAGTGTTAATTTTTGTTTTTTAAAGCACAATTGTTTAATTCTGACAGTATATATCAAAACTATTACTTTTTATAAATCGCCATTATTTCTCAAATGATTTTGGAGGCTCTGTAATTTTTTTATATCTTAAATTTTTTCTGCATTTATTAAGCTGATTAGCCCGCCTCGGTGGCGTAGTTGGCTAACGCGCTTGTCGTGTTGAGCTCTACTGCTGAGGACGGGGAGATAGGGGTTCGAATCTCGGTCGGGTGAACTGGGGGTGGTTTTTCCTAAATGGTTTTCCACTCTCCCTCCACGCAAATGCGGGTTAACTTCCTCTGATTAAACCTTCCCAATTCCTAATCCATTAGAGTAATTAGTACTTAAAGCGTATAACCCGAGAGGGTAGTAAGACGCGGTGCTAATTATTATTATTATTAAGCTGATTAAATTTGAAATCATTCCTTAATAACCTCGTGGTTGTTTGGACTATTTGTTGATTATGTTATTTTTACACATAAGCAAAACATTGTTATAAGATGATTTGGGACATTTTAAAATTAGATTATAGGTCTTCTATTTTCGTATGTGGTTCTGTCCGATTTTTTTGAAACATTAGTTACTAAGGTAAAAATGTGATTTAAGACTCATAAAACAAATTCAGAAGAGATCACAGTGTCTAAAGATGTGCTGGAAGGGTTTGTAGATAAAATTAAACAAGGTAGTTCTTAACATGAATATTTCCATTTTCTAGTCAATTTTTTCAAGATTTCCACAGAAGAAGTTTTTTTTCGCCGATAAGATTATTTCTTTTTTATTAAGTTTTATCCTTTACTATTTCCAGCCATCCAAGAAAAGAAACTACTTTAAACTATTTTCCAAGAACTGAACTTAGATTATTAAACTTATTTTGCTTAGTATTTAAATCATAAAAATTATAAAAAAAATTTTTTTTCCAACACCTACTGTTACCATTTTAGTCATCTTTCAAAATACCATATTTATTTTGTCTCGAGAATATAGTTTTCACTATATTTTTTTATTTAAATTAACTAGAATCTTAGTAAAGTTTATCTTTGTACGACAACGTTCATTTCAATATCGTATATATGTTATCAATTGTACATTTATCTCATGCAAGAGCATGACATTAGATAAACGATTTTAAAATGTCTCAAAATAAATTTATTTATGACCTTAGTATTGTTACTTAACCACGGCTCCTCAGGCAGGTGTACTGAAATTATTATTATTATTATTATTATTAGCACCGCGTCTTACAACCCGTTCGGGTTATACGTACTTACGCTAATGTGTAATGGTAGGGTGATTGTGAGATGAAATGGAGGACCTACAGTTTAACGTGGAATCCAAACCACGGTGGAGGCCTGGCATTCCTTGTACTGAAATTGAAATACATTCGAAATTATATGAATGATATCTAAAATGGTGTTTAAATGTCTTTATTTTATCACTTCCTCATACAGTGTTTGTATTAGTTGGTTATTTCTTTACTACCCATGTATGTTTATCTTAGCATGTGTTCTGGTTTGCTCCCAGTATGCAAGGGTAAGGGCCAATCAACGTATGGATATCAATGTTGAGGGTCAGGCCAGGCCGCAGTTCACTATTTATGAACAAAGTCCCTCTCGCGACCAAGAATATTTGGTAAAAGTTCATTCCTCCACCGACTGAACAAATTTTGTTTACATCCGAGGCAAAATTTATATTAAAAGGAACACACAAACGTCACTAGAACTCACCAACCACAAGCTACCCAACTTAATCTTGAATTTCTTTGTTGGTATTTTATAGTAACGTAATTAATTTAATGTATTTAGTTTGTTACATTATTTATTTATTTTACATCACGTCTTACTACCCGTTCGGGTTATACGTTTAAACACTAATTACGCTATTGAGTTAGGAATTGGGAAGGTTGAATACAGAGGAAGTGAAACCACATTTGCGTGGAGTGAGAGTGGAAACCCATTTAGGAAAGCCACCTCCAGTTCACACGAGTGATATTTGAACCCCACTCTTCCTATTCTTGGCAATCTAGCTCAACACTAGACTAGCGCGTTAGATAGCTACACCAACGAGGTGGGTTGTTTTATTATATATATATGGTTTTTTCTCCCCACTTTTAAATTTTACTAAAAATAGTGTACCGATCGATGTTGGCATATTTTAGCCAATTTACAAGCAAAATCATAAAATAATTGAAAGTAATACCCAAATCTAAGACGCAAATGCAAGCCTCCTAAAAGTGTCTCTCTTACGTGGAAGCACTGTAGCAATGAACAATAAAATACATGTGCGTTATTTACTGTTAGACTTTAGTGCATTGTGAACTCTACGCTATGCCTCATTTATTATTAGCTAAGTACTATGCATGAATATAAACCTAGTATTATATATGTGAATCAAAGATCAAATACAGGTGACAGGCTACTTATTTGTGAAAGAAGCCATATTTATCTTCTAGTGAGAATGCATCAAATTATTTAAAACTTTCCTAAATTGAAGACTCAAATACTAGCACGCTTTGCCTACGTGGAGGCATTGTTGCAATGAACACCAAAAGAAATAGTTTAAATTTTCTATCATAAAAACAAAAGTGATGTAAAGTGATAGAAGAACTCTCTATCGACTACCGTACCCTGCCAAACAAAATTATGCTGTTGGCTTGGTACCAAGAAACAAAATTAAATAAACATAATTCACAACAATTTAAAATGACTGAAAACGTAATCTGTTGCTTCAAGCTTTAGCTGACAACAATAAAGTCAAAAATGCTGACAATTATTTATGTTTGTTGATATCCCAAAAAACTCATTTCCAAGTAGATTTATTGTTGGATGGTTGATCTAACCAAAACCCTCGTTGCCAAGGAGACATAAAAATGGTTTGTTGGTATTTCCAAAACCGTCGGTATTAAGGAGACTTGCAAAGGAGAAATATACTTTTAAAAAAATTATTCTAATTGTTACAAATTAAAGACAGAAATTTAACACTAATAACAGTCGGTTTTTTTCGACACTGCTTAGTACGCTGATGAGATATCATGATGGAGTAGCTTATCCAGTATTCTGAAAAATAAGGATTACAACAAAAGCAGTTCCGTTTCGTTCCGATGAATACTTTTTGAGCTTACTGGCAATAAACAAAAAGTTAGACAATCGAAGGCACAAACGGATTTAGAGTTTTATTATACGCATAGATGTACTTTTGTATATTTTCTCAATGGCTAGACTTTATACAGTAACCCCACGGCTTCTTTGGTGCTGACAGACAGCTTTGAAAAGTTACCAGACCAAATTATGTATCCCTACGCCGAACCATATGATCTGAAAAAACATGTGTTTAGCAGCTGTCACTTCTGAGAGTCAAAATTTAGGTATATACCTAAATGTTGACTGTCAGAAGTCAGCTGTGAGCTGTCAGTCAGCACCAAAGAAGCCGTGGGGCTACTGTAGCTTATTAATCTTGAAAAACTCATAGCACCTATACACAGGCCGCACACGCCTGCGTTACAATATATTTAGAATGTTTTCATCGTGTTTTAACGAAAGTCAGGAAACTTAGTCGCACTGATAATTCGTAGTGTCCTTATCAAACCCTTTGTATATAATGTCCCTGAGGCAAACGATATGTATTGGTGGTAGGGCCAGTACTTTGATACACTTATAGTCCTGGTTTAGATGATTTAATTATAACAGCACTCAACACGACATTTAAAGAATAGGCGAAACCTTATTTTATGTATCGAAAACATATTTTATGTATTTCTACATTAATTTAACACAAGAGTTTCAAAAATATTTCCATTAAATCCAATATTAGGTCTTTGATAAATAAAAAAATAATACATAATAATAATTAATAAATCTTTTCATTTGGGATATAATTATTGAAACTATATTTTGTCATGTAAGTAATTACATGTTTGCTTTCAAAAAAATATGGATTTATTTATCCTATAAAAAAAATCCTGTCCAAATGTCAGTTTTCAAAACGAGTGAATCGAACCTTTATTCATTAAAACGATCTTTTATGGTCCATTTCTTAAATTAAAATAAGATCTTTTTGTATTACCAAAAATACCAAACGACAACTTTGAATCTTTGAAACTTGAAAATAAAAAATAAAAAAGGAGTTACTCTTCAACCCATCCCATTTTATAATGTAGAGCTCCAAAAGCAGTGTTCCTATTGGCTCGTGTGGCAAGCAATACGTTCACCAGGGGCAGGGTACGGAAAGAGGGGGTGGGGCACAGACGTGGCATCATATCCGGTACCTCTACTTAGCGCTAATGCACATTTAATTTGACAGAAATTGGCTAATTCCTATTCATTTTGTGCAGATCTGGAGAAGAAGAGAAAGGGAGGATAAAGAGGATAGGGTGGGGGGGG
>CABFVX010001842.1:100568-118051 GCA_902151425.1 Timema shepardi | reverse complement strand
GAGTGAAAAGTTATTTGCGTGCAAGTATGAAACAAGACAGACTAAATGCACTTGCATTACTAACCATTGAAGCACAATTGGTTCAAGAAATTAAGTATGAGGAGGTCATTGATATTTTCGCACGGACAAAAGCAAGAAAAAAAATTATTTTATGATTAATCAGATAAAAATAATTTATATTTTAATTACAAGCAATTTATTATTAATTCTATATTTAATTGTTATGTTAAAAAAATAAATGTTTAATTTATACCTGAATTAGATTTCTTATTATTATTGTTATTATTTTCATTATTTTATACACACACACACACACATATATATATACTGTTAAAAAAAAAGGGTGCCATATCGTCTCGGGCCTAGGGCGTCCTCAAACCTAAATCCGCTACTGCTCCAGCGAAACATTTTACAAACATGTAATTTATAGATTAGGTTATATCTGTGTGCGTTGGACAGAGAACCGCCATTTACATCTTCACTATAGGTAATCTTCAACAATATTAAAATATACAGATATTTTTAGTGAGAACATTTTAATTATTGACGTTGACATTAATATTTTTGGATAAGATAAATAGTAATAAAATTTAATAATTAAATCTGGGTTTTGATAAACATTTACAAAACATTACATAATATGAGCATCAAATCATTTGTCACGATTAGGATTTAATAATTCAATGTTAGTGTAATTTTTTTTTAATCTTATTTCCCGTTCAAGATATTTACACTAATAGATAGTAATCAGGAAAGAATAACCTAAAAAAAGGCACTCGCATTTGCGTAAAGGAACAGTGAAAAATCGTTTAGGAAAAATCAAAGTAATAATCTTCAGGGGTGACCTGGTGGTCTAGGGGTAAGGCATCAGACTTCTATGCTGGCAGCCGGGGTTCAATCCTCGGACCCGGCAAAGATTTATCTGATTACCAAACCCTTCCTTCACCTCTGACAAGACATCTTGTGAATGTGGGGAATGCCAGACCTCCACCGTGGTTCGGATTCCACGTTAAACTGTAGGTCCTCAATTTCATCTCACAATCACCCTACCATTACACATTAGCGTAAGTGCGTATAACCCGAACGGGTAGTAAGACGCGGTGCTAATAATAATAATAATCTTCAGCTGGGATCACCATGACCTCAGAGTCACTATAGACAAAATCATATGAGGTGGGCGTCTAACTTCACGTATTCATCGATAAGCGTTTTTAAAATTAAATATCTTAACCAAAATACTTTTTTTTTTCCTTTGTCAAAGTGAAATGTTTTCAATATGTTGACATTGCTTCGGATAAACCATGTATGGTAAATAAGTTGTTAAATTGGGTTTTCTTCACTCACTAAGCACTTATTGACCATATAGGTCAACGAAAATAGACTCCCATGTGAGGGAAGTGTAACTTTACTCCCTTACAAATGGAGACTTGGAGCACATAAATTATAATACAAACAATTTTTTTCTGTCAATGTTAATAATAATAATAGTATTTAGCACCACGTCTTACTACCCGTTCGGGTTATACGCTTTAAGTACTAATTACGCTAATGGATTAGGAATTGAGAAGGTTGAATTAGAGGAAGTGAACCCGCATTTGCGTGGAGGGGGAATGGAAAACCATTTAGGAACCCCCACCCCCAGTTCACCCGACCGAGATTCGAACCTCGATCTCCCCGTCCTCAGCAGTCGAGCTCAACAAGACAAGCGAGTTAGCCAACTACGCCACCGAGGCGGGGCCTCTGTCAATGTTGATAACATTTTATTATATTATTAGTGTTATTTTATAATTGTTGATAACATCTACTAAAAGTTACAGTTGCACATAACTTGACTTGTCATATGAATGCATATTTGTATTATTGGTCAAATAGGGCCCAAATTAGGGAAAACGTATTGCTGTTGCAGTTTTGACACGCTACGCCTATTCTGGAAACACTCCATGGCACAATAATGGAAATTAAAAAAAAATATTTCGGGTGAATTAGGAGAATATTTGAAAATAATATAATCAACATATATTATAATGAAAAATTTAATACAATAGTTTTATAATGAAATGGATACATTGTATGACAATGTGACATATTTGGAAATAATATTGAACGATGGCTTGTGTCCCGCTGGTTGCTGCCACAGTACTATTATTAGTATATTAATAAACTGTTTGTGGGAACATCTAAACACATTATTTATTTATAAAATATCCATAATATATAACAATATGTAGGCCATTGATTCTCTGAATTCAATTCATTTATTAATCAAACAGAAACTTCAAAAATCGAATGACACTTCACCTATAATAACTAACAACTTGAAAACGTTCTAAACAAGGTGAAAGTAAGGCGTGGATTTGAATTAGAATTTAAGACTTAGATATTTTGATAAAAAATATATAGAGAAAGAATTGATTAATAAATGTGTTAAGTTAATTGATGGAATAAATTGAAATTGCAGATTAAAATGTATAATTAGGTTAACTTATGGTAATAAAATATTGCCAAATGAGGAACATTACATATATAATAAATTAATTCATCATCAGTTAAGCAATATATTAGGTATGATAGGTCTAAAATACAATAAAACACGTTCAAAAAAAGGGGGTAAAAATTACAGATAACAAAATAGGTTTTAAAAAGCATTGTTCAAGTTCAGGTAAGTTAAGAATTTAAATTATGAAATTTGAGTTAAAAAGTTAACATCTGCCAATAATTTATTATGAAATGACTTAGTCTTGATATACGACTTTAAGATATGCAATATTTAATGAAACAATGTTTAAAGTTTAAATCGATATTGAAGTTGACAAGTATACAATTTAGGTTAACAAATTTGAGACGGATTTGAATGAAGTAGAGAATTTTGTAATATTCTAAGTCTTATATGTCTATCCTTGTCCCATTACTCATTTTGCATTTTCAGAATTGGAAAGATTATGGAATATTTCAATACGACATGTTTCGATAGGCCTACATATGTGTCATAATTATGGAAACTGTAAAACGAATTTAAAGAAGCACGAAGACAAAATTATATTAAAGAATTAATAGTGAGTGAGAAATACTAATATCCAAAAATGAATTCATAAAAAAAAACTTTACAAATGACTTTTGCAAGTTTGTTTATTTAGTAATTCTTATTCTTTTTATAAATTCATTTTTGGATATCAGTATTTCTCATTCACTATTAATTATTTAATATAATTTTGTCTTCGTGCTTCTTTAAATTCGTTTTACAGTTTCCATAATTATGACACATATGTAGGCCTATCGAAACATGTCGTATTGAAATATTCCAGCATCTGTCCAATTCTGAAAATGCAAAATGAGTAATGAGACAAGGATAGACATATAAGACTTAGAATATTACAAATTTCTCTACTTCATTCAAATCCGTCTCAAATTTGTTAACCTATAAATTAAATTTTATACTTGTCAACTTCAATATCGATTTAAACTTTAAACATTGTTTCATTAAATATCGCATATCTTAAAGCCGTTGTATATCAAGACTAAGTCACTTAATTATAACATATTTGCAGATGTTAACCTTTTAACCCACCTTTCATAATTTAAATTCTTAACTTACCTGAACTTGAACAATGTTTTTCAAACCTACTTGGCTATCTGTAATTTTTACCCCCTTTTTTTGAACCTGTTTTATTGTATTTTAGACTTATCATCAACTAATATATTGCTAAATTGAGGATGAATTAATTTATTGTATATGTAATGTTCATCATTTGGCAATATGTTATTACCATTATGTTAACCTAATTATACACTTTAATCTGCAATTTCTATTTATTCCATAAATTAACTTGATAAATTTATTAATCAATTATTTCTATATATATTTTATCAATATATCTAAGTATTAAATTTTAAGTATAATAACTAAGTTATAATAATAATTCTATATTAAATACCATTAATGTTAGTGGATATTTTTAAATCGGCATTAGTATAGTCAATAACAATATTTTACTTTACCCTTATATAACGGAATGAAATAACCTGAGATGAAAACAGTATATGAGAGCCATTGAAGGATTATTTAGAGCAATTTTATGGTGAAAGTTTAAAGAAAGTAGCATAAAATAGAGAAAATGCTATGATGAGTGAAAGAATGAAGGAGGCTAAGGAGAAAAAAAGCAATTAAAGCGTTAAAGAATTTCAAAGCTGAGGCCGTATATGGGATCACAAGTGAAATGCTTAGTGTAGGCATGATACTACATGCTAGAGAGTGTGACTTGATCAATGTGTGTGCTGGGATTTTGTACGTTCCTAATGATTAGAAGAATATTGTCAATGTTCCTTTGTGCAACGGTACAAGCAGTACGAGTGAATGTAAGAATTATAGGCCAATTAGTTTTTTGAGTAATCCAGGCAAAGTTTTTGGAAGAGTTTTAATTGAGAGAGAATGTGTAAAAATTGCTGACAATATTAGGGATGTGCAATGTGGTTTCATACCAATTGAGAAATGTATGGAAGAAAGTGTATTGCACATTTGTTGATCTAGAGAAAGCGGACGAGCATGTAATAGGAGTATGCTATGGTGAGTTCTTAGAGAGTATGGTGTGGATGCATGGTTACTAAATGTAGTTATGCTGGTGAATGATGGAAGTAAAGCCTGCTCTAGGGTGGCTGGAGTTTTGAGAGAATGTTTTGATAATGAACAGAGTGTTAGACATGGTTGTGTTATGTCTCCATGACTGTTTCATGTATTTATGGATAAGTTTATGAAGGTTCTGTCGTATGCAGGTGACTCCGTACTAATGGTTGATAGTGAAAGACTCGCAGAATGCATTCAATCGTTTGAATGTGGTGAAAGGCAGTATATATTTTCACATAAATTTCTCCAAAACTATGGTGATAGTTTTTGATGAGGATGGATCTGTAGATTATTGTCAGCTTAGTATAAATTGAAAACTGTTGACACAGGTGAATGATTTTGTGTATCTGGGCAGAATGTTCCGTAAAAATGTAGAGATTAACGGTGAAATCCCCAAATGGGGGAATGCATCTCAGAGAGTAGTTGGATATATGTGGACTATCGTAAATAATAAAGTATTATCAAAAGAATTAAATATGGCATTATAAAAAGCGTGGCAACGCCAACTTTGTTTTAGGGATGGGTAGCGTGAGTTTGTCAGTCAAAACACAAGGGCAAGCTGAATGCTGCTGGAATGAGATATCTAAGATGGTAATTAGGAAAAACTCGTATGAACAGAGTCAGTAATGAGTGAATGCTGAAGGAGTACAATTTGAAAGGGAATGTAGATCAATGTTGAAGAACCCTCTTACGTTGGTTTGGGTATGTTGAGAGGATGAGTGTGGACAGAGTGACAAAGCAAATATATGAAGGTAGAGTGTGTGGATCAAAAGGAAGGGGTAGGCCATATAAGACGTGACTAAATGTTTTAGAAGTATATGTGAAAAGAGAAACATTAGGAATTTTAAGAATAAAAGTGACTCAATGTATGTATATTTTTGAAGCGAATTGAGTATGCAAGTACAGATAAGTGTGAAGAAAGTCAGTAGGATTACCTAAGTACGGAATTGTTGCTTTAGAGTTATCTTCACAGTTTATTACCTACCCCGTAAGGGAGCGGCGTGATTAGTCAGATAGGTATGCATGTATGCATTTATGTATGTATGAATGTACGTATGAATATATATGTTAACACTGCAAATAAATAAGTATACTTAAATAGAAATAGATTATCAAGTTATTTCACTATTAATTCTTTTACTTTACAGTAACTATAAATTAACTTGGTCTGCTTAATTCATTAAATGCTACCAACACCATGAACTAATTTACTCAACAAATGTACAATACGTTTATTGGCCTTAAAAGGCGAGTTTGAAATTGAGTGAGAGAAATAATAATTTACTAGTATAGTTCTTTCAATCCTTGCTAGCCATGGCAACAACGCACAAGCCATCCCCGATGAAGAATCACATCTTGATTCTAGCCAAGGTGTTCTCCTCTAGAATCATCTTGGTTTGCGTGGCTGTGCCCTTTTCCGAGCACACCTGTGTTTGTGTGGCCATGACCTCCTTCAAAACCTCCTTGGTGCCCTCCTCCGAACTTGCCTGGATTTGCGTGGCCATGCCCTCCTCCGAAACTGCCATGGTGCTCTCCTCCAAACCCACCATGGTTTGAGTGGCCGTACTCTCCTCCGAAATCTCCTGGGTGGCCTCCTTCATACCCATCTTGGTTTGCGTGGCCATGCCCTCCTCCGAAAAATCCTTGGTGCCCGAAGCCGTAGCCTCGATTGCCTGCTCCAAACCCTGCAGACGTAGCGTGAGCGCGATTGTTCTTTGAACTAGAGCTCCTCTTGCCACGGAAATCTGAGAACAAGAGTGACCTTTAAGAGCCCTTCTCAAAGACGACTAACCGGTATTTTAGATACACGATTCCATTTGAATCAGAAGTCTGAGTCGAAATTTCTCATTTGTTCAGTTAGACAACAGCAAAATTGGTTTTAGTTGAATAGTTTTTAACCAAAAAAACATTTTTTTCAATTTTGATGTATTAAATAAAAAGGTTTTTAACTAAGCTTTTTTTTAAAGTAGAATACAGAAAACTTTACTACACTGTAACGTCTTCTACGAGCTAACTACTTAAATTACTTGCTATCAATGGAGTGATATGGGTTCTAAAGTCCTGGTTTATGCTAAAATAATTTAGCATCAACGTGTGCATTTATAAATATTGAATACTGCTATAAATGCTATTATCTCAACCTACTTTAGCATCAGATTAATAAATTTACGTATGCAGCTTTAATTTCAAGGCATTCTATTCTGAAGTAAATGTCGGATCAATCGATCTCACATACATAACAACATGTATTAGTATATTTACATTATTCTTAAATATATTTAATCAAAATTTTAAAAATAAATTATAGCATGTGTTCTAACCATGAAATTCACCACTAAGTTTTCCATGGTGAGCGTGACTATGTGAGACCTCGAACCCCCCTCCAATTCCTCCATGGTGAGCATGACTATGAGAGACTCCAAAGCCCCCTCCAATTCCAATTCCTCCTTGGTGATCATGACTATGAGAGACTCCGAAGCCCCCTCCAATTCCAATTCCTCCTTGGTGATCATGACTGTGAGAGACTTCAAGGCCCCATTCAATTCCTCCGTGGTGAGCATGACTATGAGAGACTCCGAAACCCCCTCCAATTCCAATTCCTCCTTGGTGAGCATGACTATGAGAGACTCCGAAGCCCCCTCCAATTTCTCCTTGGTGGTTTAATTTATGGTCTAGGTGGCTATGATAATCTCCGTGCCCTCCAAAACCTGATCCAAAGGACGATGAGGAGGCATGAGAGTCACTGTGATACACACCAGGGCTTCTCTTACTGCGGTGATCTGAGAAAAAAATACCAACTTTGTGAAAACAAAGAAAAATTCTAATTATTCGTAGTTTCTGCTTAAATTGAAAGGTAGCAGGTCTACGTTGACTGAATACACCACGGCCTTACCTTATAAACTACACCATAGTGAAACCAAGCAAAGTGAGACTGCCACCTATCAGGTTTAACGGAGAGCTACGTTTAATGCAGAGTTTTTTTCACATCAAATTTGAATACCCATCCATTTTAGCAACTTAGCTAAGCTCATGAGGAAAGAAAAATATAGAAATTTTGAAAGAATATCTAGGGAGGATGGGTAACTATTTCAAAATCGTTACCTTAGTACTCACAGCCGGGATTCAAGCCATGACTTACTCATTTTCAAGGAACCATATAATACGAAAGTGACGTCTTATTTCTTTTGCCCACCTATGCGAGTATTTGATTTGTCGAGCATAGTTTGTCATTTTCTCTTTAAAATTCAGTCTCTAATGTATCCTCCTTTAAACCCTCTTCCCCTGTTTACTTTACTCTAAATTTCTTGACCAAAAATAAGTGTGTCTTTAACGATGAAAATGACAGTAGGAAATATTTCTTACAGAGACAAATCTTATATTATATATAATTTGATAAACCAATTTCCGGTAGTAGAGATTACGAGGAATAGACCGAACAGATTTTGACAAACGACCACTCATTTTAATGGTCAAGAGTCCAGGATGTCGGGAAAAATAGTAGTGGTCCACGAAAACCCGATTTCAACAGCTAATTTTCAGTCTTTAATTCTTTGTTTAGTCACCATGGCAACCGTTATTTGCTGCATGTTTGTAAATCTCTAAATAAAATATATCTCTTTGGCTAAAAAATATTAACTCGATATTTATTTGTTGGTCCAAACACAACACAATTTTCTCTTTGGATGAATATTTCTCCTTTGATGCTGATCATAACACATCTAAATTGAGATTCCTAAACTGGGAAAACGTTTTTTTAAGTGTTGTTATTGTTAATTCACATTTAAATAAATAATATTGTTCATAATTCGAAAATTAAAAGTTTAAGTCGATTGGCCCTTTATACTTGGCGTGAAAATGCAGCCATGGGAACAAACTGTTATCTTCAAGAATTTGTATTGTTTTGCAATTTTCTTTTCGGAAACGGTTTGGTCAAGAATAGAAGCAAGTTGATTAAGTTATACTTTTTATATACACACCTCCTCTATAATTTTAACAGTGATCAAATAATACCAATTTTTACATTTTTCAATAGAAAACTGCCGGCTTCATAACAAAAAATAAGAAAATGTAACAATTAATAAACATCGACACATTATCTTACAAGGGGTGTTGAAAAAATTTAAAAGGAAATTTTGAAGAAATATGAACTACGTTCATTGGCGTAAAAAATTACATCGAACAAAATTATATGAGCGATAAGGCCTACTGTAAACCTTTGTGTACATAATTCTTTTTTATTAAAGAATTGCCTAAATGTGAAGATGTAAGGAAAAAATATTTTTTAAACTTAATTATTATAAGAAAATTACATGATCATTTTTTTTTCAATTAAAAATAATTCAGATTGGAACTTGATACACCGGTATATGGTATGATATATATCGTGTTCGGGTGGGTATGTAGGAGACGGTAGAAAAGGTAAATGTTTTTGCACTTTTTATAGCAAAACACTTTTATGGCCAAAATAAATAAAATCTTCCTCCAGTAGCAACGTTTAGTTTAATTTTCTTCACATGATGATATCAACAGTTGTTGAATATCTGTCGTGAGGATAGTGGCTTTAGATGATACAATTTTTAAATGATGAGAAAAATTTGTCACTAAAGTCCGGATATCCTTTACAGATATTCACCAACTGTTGAGGTCACTATGTGAAAAAAAAATTAAACTAAATGTTGCTACTGGAGCAATATTTTATTTATTTTGGACAAATAAATGTTTTGCTCTAAAAGCTGCAAGAACACCGATCTTTTCTAGCATCTCCTTTCATGTCACCTTAAGGGGGCCACCTTTGGGTGCAAATCCAGAAAATATTCATAGGGGGGTCATAGTTATTATAAATAGCACAATAACTAACAATGTAAGCATATTATTTAGGCAAAATAAGGATACTTTAAAATGTTTAAAAATGCATTTTAGCACTTTAATAGCTTTTTGTCTGATCAAGCTCTCAGCGTAGTCACTTAAATAACTCTAGAAATCCATAAAAATGAAATATTATATAATGTCAATAGCAAGTAGCTTTAGTATAAAAACAGTAATTACTACCGCTTCTACTACTACTGCTAATAATAATAGTAATAACTAGAAAACCTATACAAAACATTGTTCAAACGTACCTCATATTTTATCAATTTTATTCTCTGGGGCAAATTTCTCCAAACCTTCATCAGGATGAACTTCTATGCTTCAATGAATATTTAACGTAGCTAAACCATTTAATCGTTCCTCATTCATATTTGACCTTAAGTTTGTATTTAACCTTCTTAGGGTAGAAAATGATCTCTCACTAGTGCAAGTAGTCACGGGAAGAACAAAAATAATGTGGTGAGGAACTTTAATGTTTGGGTAAAAAACATCTGAAGTATACACTAAGCTGTCAACCGCACTATATGGACACTTTGCCTTAGATTTATGTTCCCAGCGTTGTTGCCACAAGTCAATCTATCCCCGAAGTTCTGACGGACTCCCAAGAAGATCAATAGCATAAGTTTGAGCTGCTTGTAATACAAGTTCATTGTCTTGGTTGGCAAATGCTGGTATTAAACCGTATAATGGGATAATATTATCATGGCCAGTATATTAAAATCTAGTTAACAACTCATAAATAAGATAGTCCACAAATTGCAGGTAAAAATTTAGTTTATAATATTCCTCAGGACATGATGCAGCAACATTTGGCCCATGAGTTTGTGTCCGAAAGATCCTTGGCATAGTGATGTCAATTTCATGTTTTTGAGCCAAATTCACCGATTCATTATATACTTCTGTATATTTAGAAGTGTTATTTCGATAATCTTTCAATGTCCCTAAAATATTTTCTACCATATTATAGCAATTTTTCAGGTCTAACGAAGGGTTTTGAAACTAACGAGACAACGTGATTGTTAGTCTGAAGATAAATGAAACAATATGCAGAGTTATAATAAAGTCAAACCTGAGAGCTGAGGTGAGTAAAAGTGCTGACTTTAATGATTATGCTTCCGCATCAAATACTTGTAGGAAACATACAACTGCATCAAAAACATGTAAGAATGGTAAGTATGCATCATGTCGTTCTACCAAACGCGTCTCACAAAGCGTTTTGAGTTTTCACTTTGTTTCTTTAGAATATTGTTCATGTATTTTTGCTTTAGTTAAAACTGTTCGTTTACTGGATTTTCTTACTTCATTTGTCACGATACCGACCACAGCAATAGCGTTCCTTACGCTTGTTAAAGAACATGTTTTAGAAACGGAAAGATTTAGTTTGTGAGAAGCACAGTGCATATATATAGCAAGAGGCTGCTTTTCCTTAATAGGAGCTTGCACAGCTTTGATTTTACCAGACATGTTAGACCCTCCACAATGCCCTTGACCATGTAGGTTCTCAATTTTAAGTCCAAGATTGTTTAATTTTTCAAGAAGTAAGTTTGTGAGAGCCTCGCCACTGAGATTTCTCGCTTCCACAAAACCTAAGAATTCTTCTCGAATTTTAAGTAAAAGTATGCCCAGAAATCTAATACAAATACTTATTTGTTCAACTGCTCCAACATTCGTTCTTTCATCTGCCGGTACCGAAAATTTCCCTGCTTTAATGGACTTAACAATTTTATTAAGGATAACTTCTACGTGAGCTTCAATTAATTCGTTCTGAGTTGTTTTACTAATAAATGTTGCATTTTTAGGTGCTGTTTTTACGTTATTCTTTAAATCACTATCACCGACATCAATACGGAATCTCGAAAGCACTGGAAGCTTCCCTCATTTTCTGTGTTATCATTTTCTCTAAGCTCTCGTTCATCACGATGACCTCTTAAGGGAAAGTTTTGCCGGCCACATAGTATAACTTTCCTTATCATGGATATCGAACTTGCTCGATTTTCTTTAATTCTTTTTTTCACTTCACAATTTAATCTGACCTAAACTGATTGTGTCTTGTTTTCAAATTCTTAACTCAAATTAATTCTAAATTCTATTCTTAAATTCAGAACATCTTATAATTACTGTTTTATTATATTCATTGGAGGCGTGTGCGCAAAGCATTTTATTTCCTTCCTAGTAGTTTAGAAACTGAGTCCATACAAAGCTTCCAAGAGATATTCTACTCCTACCTCCTTCCTTTGGTCCAAAATTACACATGCATTGCAGTAAGCGCCTTTGTCATTGCCACTGTACGTTAACCAAACAAACTTGTCAAGCCACGATCTTTGAAAATGTCTAATACCTCCTGACTGAACAACATTAGGGAGTTTGTAGCTCAGTGGTGGAGTCCACGGTTCTACTAGCATGTGATATTTTAAGTCATCGGAAATAGTTTCAGCTCCAACAAAGTTGCCAATATCACATTTTTCTGTTCCTACACTTTCTATAGATATTTTAGTATTTGAATTAGATCCACTAGTTGAGGGTGAGTCAAAAATTAAGTTCACTGACGTAACGTAGCATTTTCCACTAAATCCACAGTTTGGTTTCCTGTTGGTTCAAGGTTTTTTCTTGTAAAAGCAAAATAAATCTGCCAAACTTTTCTTTTCAATGCCAATGCTTGCATTTATAGCAAAGACAATAATTTATCGCAAAATGTAGTAGCCGGAGGAGGTCTTACAATCACAGTAGGCAGTAGCATAGTAACCATACAAAGCAAAACATAAATATCACACTCACTGTTTACCAAGAATAAAGATAACCATCATAGGTCATTATAATTACAAAGCGAACGAAATAATTATAAATTGCAATTTATTACACAAAAGTATTAACAAAACGAAACACACACGTAAAATTGTCCACGTCTAAGGCCATTCGAACGAATTATTCCGGTATACAAAAAGTAAATATTTACAGCTAACTCTGACGGGTTTGAAACAAATTAACGTACTTTTCACTGGTAGGGAGTAAGTCTTTCTAAAAATAGGACAATTCACCCCTATTTAGCTCGGTTCATTGCTTGTGTTGAAGACAGGTGTAAGAGATGAACAGCCTGCAACCAGGAATTAAATAGGGGTGTGCATATCTTAGAAATGTCAACGTCAAAGTTGAAGCCTAAGTCACCTTCGATTCAACTTCGACACCCACTATAACCTTAGCATCTTTGGGAAGTTTAGAAGTAATAATAAAATCTCTATAAATCCTGGAGAGCTCAGTAGTGAGAGCATCGGCGTACTAAACTAAATATCCCGGGTTCGATTCCCGTGTCCAGGTGTCATTTTTCAATTTTCAGAAAATGATATCTAGATGGAGTAATCCTCACAAAAAAGCATAAATAATAGCTTTGGCTATTTGATTCACCTCTATAAATAACTAAAATAATTGAAAATCACTAAATATTATCCATTTAAATAAATTATAATCATCACATAACACACTAAAAATTATTTTAACACATGTGGGTGATTAAATTACATCTACCTATGAAGCAAGCAAGGATAAACTCAGATATGTCAGCATAAAAAATATAATACAGTATGTTTTTTCCCTATTAAACTTGCATTTATATAGAGGCATTAGTAGATAATTTAAAAATTAAGAATAGTGTTATTTGACCAAAAAAAACTGTTTTTGATTTCAGCTTCAACATTTCTTAACATGTTTCAATCTTTGCTTTGCCTGAGACTAAAAAGAACATAAGCACACCCCTGGGCAGAAGCGGCTCTACATTATAGGCTCAATAGGCACGGGTCCAGGGGTGGCAGCTTTAGAGGGCGGCACATTTTGGATGACATTATTTTTATTACAATATTCTGATTTTAATAATTACGTTTAAAAATGATTGACTAACATTATCGAAACAGTTCAATTTAAGGTCCGAATAACAATACTAATTTCCAAAGAACTGAGCTTTGAAATCACTTTGTAACTGACGTCAGTCTCCCCTTCATAATTTAAGCTCAAGCTACTTTAGGGCATGCACAATGTACAGTACATGCCTTATTATCTTTCGTAGAAATCTTTTCTCGAATACTAACTTCCACCCCGCACCCCTCACTAGCTTAACCCAAACACCTCTTTTCTCTGAAACTTCCTAAAGCCCTTGACAAAAAAAAAGGGGGGATGGGATGAGATGGGACGTGGGCAAGGCCGTAGCCAGCCAATAATTTCAGGGGGGGTTTGGTGAGCACATCCCCCAATTGCTGGAAGATAAAAAACATTATAAATGTGTGCTTTTTATAATAACACAGCCGCCTAATTTGTATTTGTATTTTAATTTTTATATCGTTTGAACCATAAATAAAGCTATATATATATTTTGTTCATAAAATTTCGCGGGGGGTTTGAACCCCCAACCCCCCCCCTGGCTACGGCCTTGGACGTGGGTATTATAATTCGGCTTTGGGGCGCAAATATTTTAAATCCACCACTGCCCCTAGGAAAGATAAAAATTGGCATGATTTAACTTTTTTGTATTTTCCTTCTAAATATTTATTTTTAAATTAATTTTCTAAATACCCCAAGGGAGTCAGCTGACCCTTTGACCCTCTCCCCTCGCTCCAGGATCCACACCTGACCACCTTGGTAAGTGAGAAATTGCTTTGCAGACGTTCAACCTTAGCGCAATATTTAAGTTAACGATGCGTTATTTCAAAATATGGTTCACCCCAAAATAAAGTCTAAATATTCCAATAGGGTTCTTTTTCCTTAGTAAGTCTATAGTTTTAGTTTTTTTAATGTATGAAAATGTAACTTTAATTTGTTAAAACGCATTTTTACGCATACTTGTGGAGATATTAGATTAGTTTTGATGAAAAGGTGTTTTTGATTTAGCCTTTCTCTAACAAATACAATAATTTTTTTATATACTCACAACAGAAAATTTTAAGATATTTGAGAACTAGCAGTTAACTTTCATCTTTACCTTGTGATAAGAAGTTTCAAGTTTTTTTCCTCCCTATTTTTAAACGATACGACATAGCGTGATACTTTCTCTCTTAGCGAGGCACTGACGTATCCAGACAATACATTTTATTAACACCAAGAAACCAAATCTCTTTCAGTCTTGTTCAAATTTTTAGGAGAAAAACCAGTCAAGCATTTTAATTCCCTGACTTAAAGTTGTTTTAAACTAATTTTGTAGCACTATGTCTTACCAACCGTTCGGGATATATATGCTTTATTTTTAATTAAATTCCCTGACCTTTCCCTGTTGTCTCTGCTCTCAAAAAATGCCCTCACTATTCCCGAATTTCCCTGTTTTTTCTGTATTTAGACATCTTGTTATTTTTTTCCCCTTAAACATCAAAAATATAATACTACCTTATTTAACTTATTTCCCTTTAATAAAAGTAAATATGAGTAGTCATAGATTATATTTTTAAATGTTACATGGTATTCAACAGTTAATTTAGATTATTACCGAGGAAATCAAACCGAGCCTTACCCTGAATCTCGTCCAGAGGTACCACTTCAAAGCTTCCTTCGACCACCGGGCTGGATGTCAATCTATGGACAAAAGGGCCTTTGTCGCCTCCAAGATGACTTCCGGAGGAGGTGTGAGTACTGGAGATACCCACCTCAAGGGTCCTCTTACCACGACGATCTAGGAGAAGGTACATTATCAGTATTTAGAAGTAAAATGTTTGGGTATTCGACTCTAGGTGGGTGCGGCATGTTGGTGATTTCCAAGGAAAGCGAGTTTTGACGAGATTGTACTAGAAAATTGTCTCCTCACATTCAAAGTCAAACTTGACCTTTAAATCCAATATATATGCAATTGTTTATTTAATATCATGTGTGTGATTGGTTAAATGGACAGTGAGGAGGAATGGAGAGCTGTTTTAGTACAGTCTCGTCAATAAGTGCTTGCCCTGGCAACAGCCCACGAGCCACCTCTGCAATTTAATATTGTGTCAGGGCATAGTTATTTGTTTAATATTGGTAGGATGGAACCGCATTTAAATTGGTAAAATAATAAAACAAATAGTAGTTTCGAAAAAACAACATAAATGACAGGAAGACGAGGAAATAAAATAATGGAATATTATTTTACGTATGAGCAATTTAGAAATTAAATAGCCTTTATACGAGCATGACTCGGGAACAACAAATGACGATTCCTCTGCCTAGAAGGAGGAGCACACATCCCGAGACCCAAGGACGCTCCACACGTCTTCATGGAAACGAAGGAGTCCCCAATAATGGATGTGGCCATCCAGGACTGGCTATAGAACGGACTGCTGGAGCCGAACGACAGGATATGCGACGCATTTCCGCTATTCATGGTACCGAAATAGTCAGGAGAGGTGCGGATCATCCAAAACCTCTCCAGATAGAACTGACTTTATCAACATTCCTTCCTTTTCGTTGCAATCAGCGGGAACCACCATCTCCAACATCCCAGGGAACGATTTTCTGTGGAAAATCGATTTAAGAGCAGAGTTCTACCAGATACCCACTGACCAGCCATCCAGGAGACACATATGAGTGTACTACCTAGGTAGAAAGTACAGCGTCACCCGCCTTCCAATGGGAAACGGGCTCTCGCCTAGCATCTTGCATCGAATAGCGAAGGAAGCCATCCAGGCAGTAGAAGGGGTGTTGGATTCTACGCGGGGCATCGCATATCTTGACGATTTGCTGTTCCATAGCCCAGAACCGGAACAGTTACACCACGTGGAACACCTCCTAGAGTCGTTGGGTCTCCCGGTCAACAAGAAAAAGTCATCAGACAGAGCAACCAAGAACCTAGTGTATCTAGGATTTGAAGTGGACACAACAGACTCATCACTAACACTAACGGAAACAGCGAGGACGAGAGCCGCGATACTGCTGAAACACCTGCCAGCAGTCAACATCAAGGAGACGCAGAGGATAGCCGGCTACCTATCATGGGTCGTTCATAACCTCAAATGGCCGGCCTATGCTTATGCAAGGATCTACAGGAACCAGCCAGCAATTGCGGAAAAACTTCTATCCTTCCCGCGCTGGACCACATACTCGTGGACGAGACCAGAAGCAGAGCCCAACATCGTTTTCGCAGAGGCAACCCCATAGGCAGTCGCTGCATACAGCCCTAGCAGACATGCAGCAATGGTACAGCGATTGATACAGCCGACCGAGATAAATGAAGCCGAGATGACAGCGGGACTACTCGCACTGTACTGGGAACGGAAAGAAGGCGACCCGGCAGCCATTCGGTTGGGGGTAACCAACATGACAACCTTCCATGGCCTTCACAAAAAAAAATGAAACTAGCCTAGTAAGCAATTATTAATTTTAGAAGCATTTAAAAAATAGACAATGCAAAATAGCATGATAGAGTATTATTTATTATTTGAATGGATAGGCACGCAAACTGAACTTCAAGCTAATCTAGTATGATTTGCCAGTAGTGATGAGGTCTAGATTAAAATCATAACTGAGTGTACCAAGTGTGATTTTACCTTAAATGGTTTCCAGTCTGCGTCCAAGAAAATACGGTAGCATCTCCTATAATTTATACCATACGCAGCTATAATTTAATAGTGTAAATATTCGTGTTGCCCGAACGGGTAATAGGGAGATGGTCTGACACACAAATTAATAACTGTCCACGTAAATTGTATTTAGAGTACAAATTTAATTGGAAGAAACTTATCTGAAAGCCACAGAAGCAGCCAAATCTACTTTAATGTATTCATACGTCAAGCCATATGATTTCGTTGGACCACTTTTGCTTGATATCATTAATAGCTATAAAACAACACTAATATTATTATTATTATTATTAGCACCGCGTCTTACTACCCGTTCGGGTTGTACACACTTACGCTAATGTGTAATGGTAGGGTGATTGTGAGATGAAATGGAGGACCTACAGTTTAACGTGGAATACGAACCACGGTGGAGGCCTGACATTCCCCACATTCACAAGATGTCTTGTCAGAGGTGAAGGAAGGGTTTGGTAATCAGA
>CABFVX010001842.1:71870-92686 GCA_902151425.1 Timema shepardi | reverse complement strand
CCCCCCCCCAAAAAAAGGTATATACTTTTATTTTTCGTGTCATACCCTCCCCAAATATTTATTTATAACAAAATCGTTCAATCCATTAAAAAAAATTATTGAAATGTTCAAAATTCACTCATAAGCAAGCTACCTTTAAATTAAGTTCTTATAGTAAAAAAAACCCGATTGAGCCATTTAACACCTAAATATCAATTTTGAACAAAATCCATTAAAGCTTAATTGATCAATGTCCGGGAAGAGACTGACAGACAGACATGGGAAAAGAAAGAATAATTATTGTAAAATACAATTTTTTGCTTCGGTGTCATATAAAACGTAAAGATATTTCATAATCTCGGCGACGAAAATTTTTATGATTACAATACCGGTACTTTTTCTTTATAAGATAAAGTAAAATGCCTAAACACTTCTAAATTTCATCTTTAACTATAATCATCAACATTGGTGGACACACGGACTAAATGTCAGCAGGTGCTTAAATCGGGCCCAGTACGAGGGACCAAGCGTGGGTCTCCCTTTCTTTGTACTACTCGATTTCATTGTTGGCAGAAATGTATTTGTTTGTTGGATGAGAGGGTGGAGCTAGCAAAAAGAAAAAAAACTTGTTTAGGGGTTTTAACCTCCAAGCCAAAGAGGGGCTTGGGGGCCCTCCAACATGAAATGTCTAAAGAAGATATTTGAAGTGGATTTCGTCAATAATAATTAATCTTAGAAATTGGCCTCTTGCATAGGCAAATTTGAGTGGTGCGCTACTCCACAAACCTTTTGAAATTTGGATGCTCCTATTAGGAATCTATATACTGATTTTGGTAGGAATAAAAGTATCTGGTAGCTACTAGAGTTACTAAAACAATTGTATATTCATTTTATCTGCAGCGGTCACTTTTGATAGATATTATTAAAATATAACACAAATAATACAATAAAATGTTATTAATGTTGACAGCAAAGAAAGGTTTGAATTTTCTAAACTGTTCTTCCAAAACCAAAATCAGGGTATCCAGAGAGACTGGACCGAAACAATAATATAATGGTGACAAATGCCAGTAAATTTCTCCGGAGAAAATATATTCCTTAATATGGAAACTTGTGAATGTGTATCTTGAACTCTCGGGTTAGGTATCATTGTATCAATAGTTCCCCCCTCGTCAGGCACATTTAGTTTGGTTTTCCAGTAAGGGGGAGGTCATGGTTCGCTTCCCGGCTAGGAGTTCTAAATTGTTTCCCACTATTGATTTTAACAAATACGGCTATATTTCCCATAGAAACTACTTTTCCTGAGCTCCAAACCAATAGCGTAGCTAAAATAGACTGTATTGTACCTGTAGATACATATTTTATATCCTAATATTTAGATATTAATTGTTTTAGCTAAAGGTGTTTTCATATTCCGTAAATTGAAAAATGACATCTGAACACGGGAATAGAACTCGGGACCTTTGACTTAGTACGCCAACGCTCTACCACTGAGCTAGCCAGGAATCGCCCCGTGTTGAACGTCATTCTTCACTCATAAATAATAGCTTCGGCTATTTGATTCTTAAATATGAGTTAAGAATGACCCTGGGCACGGGACGATTCCTGAATATCTCAGTGGTAGAGCATTGGCGTACTAAGTCAAAGGTCCCGAGTTCGATTCACGTGTCAGGTGTTATTTTTCAATTATCAGAATATGATATCTAGGTGGAGAATTCCTCAGTAAAAAGCATAAATAATAGTTTCGGCTATTTGATTCTTTAAGATGTTTTGATAAATTAATACATTCATCTACCACACCGTTAGTCACACGATCGAACTCAAGGGTCCCCAAATATGTTTTATGGCAGTCCATTTTAAAAACTCGACATACTTCCGTAGTCAGGCAAAACTTTAACAGTGACTCAAGTCCAAGCCCTATAGGGCCATACTAATTCAAAAAGGTGATTTTCTTTCCTTTTATTTATTTTACTTATTTATTATTAATGGCCTTACCTATCTACCACCACCAATCATCACCGTAAATAGCATAATTTCCTCTGTTTATCGCAATCTCGTCAATGTCCTTAAAAATGTATCTGCGGTCCGGATGCGGACCGTGGTCCGCCATTTGGTGACCACTGGTCTAATTCGTTACGCTCGTATTAGACTTGATGGCTGTTGACAGGATTCTAGAGATTATAATCTCAGCCGGGTTCAAAGGAGGGGCTTTTTACATTAGATCTATCAGTCATCAAAGTTATTCAATTCCCTCTCCATGCTCATGCAGGTTAATTTAATTTCTCCTTTCCAATCCCATCACCGTAGAAATAGCTGTTAGTATTCTAAGTATTGAATGTATGCATATCTAAATTATATAATACTATACCCTTCCCCCTTCCGCCCCCCTCCCCCCATTATTACTTTCAACACATCATATTGAAGAATCATCATAGACTCTACCATAAAATATGAGTGACTATTGACATTTTTATGAGGAATAAACTAAATTTTCAAAATAGAATATAGCCTATGTTACTCGCTAATAATGTAGCTTTATATTGGTGAAAGAATTTTTAAAATAGATCCAGTAGTTTTCTGAGTTTATCCTTTACAAACAAAAAAAACAAAAATCAAATATTTCTTCTTTATAATATTAGTGTAGATAATTGGCGTGGATAAATTAAAAATGTATGACGCCCCGATTTTTCTTGAATATTTTTTTCGTTAAATGTTTATTTTTTCTATATTTAAAAAAAATAATTACAAAAGGAACTCTTTCTGGATTTTATATTTTATCAAAAAAACTTTAAGAACTTTATAAAGGGACCGTTTAATAATAAAAAAATATGTCGGTAATTTCACAGAGTTATTTTTATTGAAATATTTAACACAAAGTCAATGCTTATAAACTTGTGAATGATTTGATTAAATTAGATAATTGTTGTTTGTATAACGCAATTGAAATACAGTAGCCTTTTTAAGTTACCACTTCAAATATATGTTCTCCGATTAATTTTGTATTTCATATTTATTCAATTAAAATGACACAATACACAATTTTTAAAATCATATATGTTTTAATGAGTAACATTTAATATGTTGCTAATCATATCAATGCTGTAATTACTTACTAGCCAGACCAATTAAATCAATGTTTGACCACAGTAGAAACCTTTACACTATGATATTGAAGCTTGTCTGTGTGATAATTATTCCATTCATAAAGGATTGAGAAAATTTACTTTCGTAAGAAAAAAATATTCCCTTGTTTAAGGCTTTGTATACCATTTTTTAAATATTTTGGCTCTATTTGTTTTTCTCTTTAAAACTACTGTTCTATTTTGATTAACTATTTATAGCTCTAAATTGGTAAAAGGAAGACCAATAAAAATAATTTTATTGCTATTTTATATTAGGAGAAATATTATTTTAAAATAATCATAGATTTTTAACAGGGCTTACCCATTCAAGGATTTTGATAGGGATTAACTAGTACTTTGTTTAATTTGATAGAAAATAGCGGGAGGCCGTAATTTGGATAAAAAAATATTACTTTTACAGCATCAACTTCAACCAATCAAAGTAATAATGTTAAATATTTATTTTAATTCATTTTAAAACTTGTTATAGATAATTATTATTTTAATATCTTTTATTTGATATAAATAGAACAATTAAGGGAAACGTTGACCTTTCTAATTGTAAAAATTGAATATATAAAATTAAAATATAATTTTAAAAGATCATAAAGAAGATTGTCTATAGATAATTTAAAATATTGTATTTCGGTTTAAAAAAAAATGCAACTTACATTTATAAAGAGCTCCTAGTTTTAAGTTAATTTTACTTTTGTATTCCAATACACAATCAAACTTACCTAATTCTGATGTCACAGGCCAAATAACCATTAACGGAACAGTGTTTTTCACCAATAAAAGGCCGGGTGTATCTAAGGGAAGAGTTCTATCCTCCAAAAACTCCTGTAAAACCTTATTCATCTCAGGGTTGTCGGAAGACTTGAACATTTCAGCAACAATCGAGTCGACGTCCAAGATATCTATTTGGAGAGGTTTAACCTCAAAGCTTTCTTCCTCTAAGATTTCTGTATTAGGGGTTGAAGGTGATTTTGGGAGTAAGCAGGTTTCAGGATTTATTGAGAATCTGATTATCTTCCTTCGAGCTGAAACAAAAGAACCAAAACATTCACTTATGATCTTTTTGAGAAAAGTACAATTAAACACTTTTAGTCAACAATACACATAAAATACCTGTGCACCGAATCAACCCATTTGGACTTTCAGCATATTTACACTAAAGGGGTAGGAATGAGAAATATCAAGTTTAAAGGAACATTACCCGTATTTGCATAAAAATTGAATGAGAATCCACTTAAGAAAATCCGCCTTCAAGTTTAGGGTGCTAAGACAACCATTAGGCTCGCCCGTCATTAATGGGGAGATCATGTTTGAAATTTCGGATGAGGTAAATGGGAGTGAATTTTTAGATTTGATTTCAAATGTAGATTGACAAACTATTATTAGCACCACGTCTTACTAACCGTTTGGTTTATACACCTATGGACAGGGTACTCCAAATGTTAGGGATTATTAAGGCTTAATTTAGAAGAATTGTACCCGTATTTGCGTGGAGGGACATTGGAAAACCATGTTTGAAAAACCACCCTCAGTATTCTAGACTGGGATTGAACTACAATATCATCATCATCGGCAATCTAATTTATTTCAATTGTGACACCTTAGACCACGCGACCACCGAAGTGAGCTCCAAGTTATTCTAAGATTTGTAGCACTGTATCTTACCCGTTTATTCTAAATTAATTTTGTTTAATCTACATTCAGTCGTTGTGATTAGCTTACTAAAATAGTTTTAATGATTACTTTAATTTCTGTCAATAATGATGATAAAAATATAATAATCCTAGAAATTAGGAAGTAACATTAGGGATAGTGTCTATTTTTAATTCGTAATTACTGTCTTTGCTCTTCCTAAACAAATTGTCGCAAACCATCCATTAATTAATGAATATAAGGGACACTATTTGATGCAATATAATTGATTGTCTACTAGGAATATAATATTATATTTAGTGTGGAGAGCGTTGCATAGTATTCTTTCCTGAAATATTATAATTAGCTATTAAGATAGTAAGTTAAAACTCTATGGATCCTTTTTTGTGTTTTGTTGAATTTTTAATCAATTTACCACTTTAATTAATATGTTTTAATCAATATTAGCTCTCACTGAGCCAATCAACATATAACCAAAGGAGAACCTATTTTATAAGTTAACCTGAATTAAGTTAAATAAAGTTAAACCTAATCAGGGGTGGATCCAGAAAGGGGCGTGGTTGCAGGCGCCCCCACTCAAGAAATTAAATCAATGTTGAAGTCACTACTAGTTTTATTGTCACGTAATACTTATCTCACTAACCAGATTTCATTTTTTTAAATTGTTATTAATAATATTATTAAATGATTAATATAGGTAATTATTACACCTATTTCCCTTTTAATAATCTCTATTTGTTGATGTTTTTATTATTCGATTTTAATAAATTTAAATACTAATCAGTAATCACATATTTAAAGCTGTAGCTTACCCTTCATTTGAGGATTATTCTCAAGTCTAGCGTTACACTGAAAAATTACTTTAAGATTTACTCAAAAATTTTGAAGTATTTTTCTGCCAAAATTTCTTGAGGTGAACCTCTACCGTCCCGATCCCGTGAGAGCACCCGCGGCCCCCCTACTTTCCGAAAATACCCGAGCCATTCCTGAACTGAAAAAAGTTTGTCAGATTGGTTTGGTTTCGTTAAAATCAATGTCAATTTGGTTAAGTTTGGGCGTACATTAAAAGGTAATTGATTATAGATATTTAAATTACTTTTTAACTAACTAGCCATTAAATAATAACATCAATCAGCAAACTCTTTTTTATTAAATGCCTTTTAAAATTAATTGACAATATTTTTTAGTGCCATGCGTCCTAAAATCCATTAGAGCTACCCGTAATTAACACCAATTTACGAAAAAATATAGGAAAGAGATTTGTAATGAAGTGTCTACCCTCTATCCTGCGAGAGTACGGTAAGACTAAAAGAAAAATCCCAATGTATAAAACTAGCCCCATTACAGGATATGAGTAACCCAGCCAAACTCGCAGGCGTTGAGTAGATGCTGTCGGCCTTTTGCAGTTTTTTTAGTACCACTTCCTACTACTTGTTCAAATTTTACGCCTATGTACTAGTTAATCAAATGGGTTAGGGATGAATAAGGCTTAGTTTATAGGAAATGTACATGTATCTGCGGAGAGGTAGAATGGAAAACCATTTAGGAAATAAACTAGGCTAAGCAAACCTGGATTCGAACCCCAATCGGGTGTATAGAGGGTGGTTTTTCCTAAACTATTTTCACATATTCCCTCCGTGCAAATGTGGTTACTATTCCTTCAAATACAATCTTTTCATCCTTAACACACTAGTGTAATTATTACGTATGCGTATAACCCGAGTATGACGTGAAAATAATATATAAATATACATACAGGATGTTCGGAAACTCGTAGCCCAAACTGAACACAGCTTGTTTGAACCAAAAGTACTACCTTGTCACCGTGCTCACTATGCACGCGCGAGACAAGATTCTAACAATAATATCTGGACACAAAGGTTAAGGTGTCAAGTTAATCTGGACCAGTTCACCTAGTAAGGAGGAGTATGGGTTTCGGATCCCGCCTGTGGTGAACGTAAGCTGTTTTATTGCATACATATCTTCTTACACTCCCGACACGTAGATGTGGATGCATTTCCCCTGAAGGTTCTACCTACACCGTTGTTACCCTCATTTATTATGAGGTATTTAACGTGCACTTTCTAAATTGACTGAGTTTATCAACACACGACTTATAAACTAACTTAAATCCAGAACAGATAGAACACCCAGCCCCCCACCACGGCCGTTAATTCATCGCTGGGAAATGGTAAACCCACATTTCACAAATGGTAAATTCTCAGGTGATGCTGTGTATCGAACCCGGGCCCTTTAGACAGACACGTTATCAACTGAGCAAAGGTGTTGGATCAGCTAGTTCAAAACAAATTAATAATAATAACCACTTCAGTGGTTGAATGGTCACTCTCGTGTTAAGAATGACCTACTGATGTCGGGGAGATCGGGGTTCAACTCTCGGTTGGGTGTACTAAATGAGGTTTCTTTTACCAAGCAGATGTGGGTATAGTACCTCTAAAATGCTTCCTTCCTAATCTCTACCCCATTAGAATGATAAACCTTTGACTTACACCTAATTTAGTTATTTCATTTAAAAATGGTACTGTATATTTATTTATTTTGCTAAGACTCGAAAATGTGGTTAACCCCTAAAATAATATTTCCCGTTGCGCCACTAATCAATGCTTTTATTATGTGGGAGAAAGTGAACCGGAGGATCTATGTTAAAACTCGAAAATATTGCTAACCCCCCAAAATAATATTTCCCGATCCGCCACTGATCTATGCTTTTCATATGAGAGAAAGTAACTCACTGACTATAGGAAGGGTCTATGTAACTCCACTTCTTTTGTATCGCGTAACATTAATATAGTAAACACCTTCCGGTTGTTCTCTTCTTCTCACCTTGTCCACTACGGTAGTCGAACCTGGGACTTGACCTGCTCCACGGGGTCGGACCTAGTAACATTTCTATCTGAGGAGGGTTGTTTGTAGGAAGAGAAGACGGGATGAGACCCCCCAACAAAGCCCTTGGACGAGATTCTAAACTCAACCTTTCCGGTTACCGGCAAACCAGCATATCTCGAGACTTACCTTCTGTTACACTCCAATAAAACGCTAACGTATCTGAGAAGCTTGAACCAACCTCTATTTTTACCCTAAACTCGAACTACTTGAGGAAGTGAACCCTCAGGGAGAGTGGAAAACACCCCTAATTAACCTGACATAGAGTCGAACCTAGAACTAGGAAGTGAGCCCTCAGGGAGAGTGGAAAACACCCCTAATTTACCTGGCATAGAGTCGAACCTAGAACTGGGAAGTGAGCCCTCAGGGAGAGTGTAAAACACCCCTAATTTACCGGACATAGAGTCGAACCTAGAACTAGGAAGTGAGCCCTCAGGGAGAGAGTAAAACACCCCTAATTTACCGGACATAGAGTCGAACCTAGAACTGGGAAGTGAGCTCTCAGGGAGAGTGTAAAACACCCCTAATTTACCTGACATAGAGTCGAACCTAGAACTAGGAAGTGAGCCCTCAGGTAGAATGTAAAACACCCCTAATTTACCTGACATAGAGTCGAACCTAGAACTAGGAAGTGAGCCCTCAGGTAGAGTGTAAAACACCCCTAATTTACCTGACATAGAGTCGAACCTAGAACTGGGAAGTGAGCCCTCAGGGAGAGTGTAAAACACCCCTAATTTACCTGACATAGAGTCGAACCTAGAACTGGGAAGTGAGCCCTCAGGGAGAGTGTAAAACACCCCTAATTTACCTGACATAGAGTCGAACCTAGAACTGGGAAGTGAGCCCTCAGGGAGAGTGTAAAACACCCCTAATTTACCTGACATAGAGTCGAACCTAGAACTGGGAAGTGAGCCCTCAGGGAGAGTGTAAAACACCCCTAATTTACCTGACATAGAGTCGAACCTAGAACTGGGAAGTGAGCCCTCAGGGAGAGTGTAAAACACCCCTAATTTACCTGACATAGAGTCGAACCTAGAACTGGGAAGTGAGCCCTCAGGGAGAGTGTAAAACACCCCTAATTTACCTGACATAGAGTCGAACCTAGAACTGGGAAGTGAGCCCTCAGGGAGAGTGTAAAACACCCCTAATTTACCTGACATAGAGTCGAACCTAGAACTGGGAAGTGAGCCCTCAGGGAGAGTGTAAAACACCCCTAATTTACCTGACATAGAGTCGAACCTAGAACTGGGAAGTGAGCCCTCAGGGAGAGTGTAAAACACCCCTAATTTACCTGACATAGAGTCGAACCTAGAACTGGGAAGTGAGCCCTCAGGGAGAGTGTAAAACACCCCTAATTTACCTGACATAGAGTCGAACCTAGAACTGGGAAGTGAGCCCTCAGGGAGAGTGTAAAACACCCCTAATTTACCTGACATAGAGTCGAACCTAGAACTGGGAAGTGAGCCCTCAGGGAGAGTGTAAAACACCCCTAATTTACCTGACATAGAGTCGAACCTAGAACTGGGAAGTGAGCCCTCAGGGAGAGTGTAAAACACCCCTAATTTACCTGACATAGAGTCGAACCTAGAACTGGGAAGTGAGCCCTCAGGGAGAGTGTAAAACACCCCTAATTTACCTGACATAGAGTCGAACCTAGAACTGGGAAGTGAGCCCTCAGGGAGAGTGTAAAACACCCCTAATTTACCTGACATAGAGTCGAACCTAGAACTGGGAAGTGAGCCCTCAGGGAGAGTGTAAAACACCCCTAATTTACCTGACATAGAGTCGAACCTAGAACTGGGAAGTGAGCCCTCAGGGAGAGTGTAAAACACCCCTAATTTACCTGACATAGAGTCGAACCTAGAACTGGGAAGTGAGCCCTCAGGGAGAGTGTAAAACACCCCTAATTTACCTGACATAGAGTCGAACCTAGAACTGGGAAGTGAGCCCTCAGGGAGAGTGTAAAACACCCCTAATTTACCTGACATAGAGTCGAACCTAGAACTGGGAAGTGAGCCCTCAGGGAGAGTGTAAAACACCCCTAATTTACCTGACATAGAGTCGAACCTAGAACTGGGAAGTGAGCCCTCAGGGAGAGTGTAAAACACCCCTAATTTACCTGACATAGAGTCGAACCTAGAACTGGGAAGTGAGCCCTCAGGGAGAGTGTAAAACACCCCTAATTTACCTGACATAGAGTCGAACCTAGAACTGGGAAGTGAGCCCTCAGGGAGAGTGTAAAACACCCCTAATTTACCTGACATAGAGTCGAACCTAGAACTGGGAAGTGAGCCCTCAGGGAGAGTGTAAAACACCCCTAATTTACCTGACATAGAGTCGAACCTAGAACTGGGAAGTGAGCCCTCAGGGAGAGTGTAAAACACCCCTAATTTACCTGACATAGAGTCGAACCTAGAACTGGGAAGTGAGCCCTCAGGGAGAGTGTAAAACACCCCTAATTTACCTGACATAGAGTCGAACCTAGAACTGGGAAGTGAGCCCTCAGGGAGAGTGTAAAACACCCCTAATTTACCTGGCATAGAGTCGAACCTAGAACTGGGAAGTGAGCCCTCAGGGAGAGTGTAAAACCACCCCAAACAGAGATTCGAACATCATCATGTAAACATTGTGGAACTGTTTGAGAAGTTATGGTTAACATGTAACAATGCTCCTCAAGGTTGTGGCTACCGGTATTCGACTCGGGAGTGTTTTCTGGGGTTCACAAACCATCCCTGGTTTCAACTGTTGACATTAGAACCTAAGACTCGTCAAGTAACCCGTTGGCACCTGTACCCCCTCTTCACTGTTTTACTTGTGACCGCAAACACACGATCCGTGGTTCAAATCATGGCTGGGTGAACGTTACACTCACCCGCAGTGGGCATTTCGACATCGTGAAGGGTGGTGGAGGCCTGGGTAACATTGTCACAGCGTCCCCCTGTACACAGTACATTCCAATAAGGCTCATCGAGGTTAGTCACAGAACTCGATGTAGCCGATCATGGCCTTCAATTCTTAATTATTATTTTTTTAATGCTAATTCATCCATCCAATTTCCTTCTATCATTGCATTCACCATCAGAATCATCGTCTGTGGAATAATCTGGATTTTGAGGGGAAAAAAATCTTGTATGTAAATTATTATGCATTCTACATAAATCTTCATCTAACATTATAAATAATGGTTCTGTATAGCAATGCGCACAATAGTTATCAGTGTCCCAAACTATTTGATATAATAGGTTTTCAGCTTTTATGTTTCAGAATATGGAGTAAAAAAAACATATGCTTCACATATTCTTGTTCTATTGTTATTAGCTAATTCATATTTAACAATAAATCTAAATTGTATGTGCTTTTCCTCAAAGGTAAATTCTGTAACTTCTACTGGTAAACACATAATTGCAACATAAGCTTGTGCAGATAATGGTGAAAAGTTCATGTTTTCATAATGATATTATTAATTTGACTTTATTCACAATGTAACCATTCATATAAATCTTTGACTTCATTTCATATTGTTGTCCTACAGCTAATTTAGTTTTTTCATATAAAGATGGTGCTGTATATTTATTTTTTACAATTCTAGAAACGGTAGTCCTCGCCAAGGATGTTTCAAGGCAAAGGCTCTAACAATCAACATGTCAGTAGGACGGGGAGTAGAGGAGGGGGTAGCAACATGCCTGGAGGTGGGAGGGGTAGGGGGGAACAGAGATTGCAACAACAATACACACACTCTCACCGTCATTGTCATGTTTTATTTCAGACATTTGTTCTCAACCAGACTTTGTTTAATAATTTATGTTAGAACTGTGGTTCAAATCCCAGTGAGGTTAAAATATAGGTAGTCCTAGACATACTTTGTGAGTGGTATTTGACGCTAACGCCCTTGTGTGTGTGTGTGTATGTGTGTGTGTGTTATAGCATTTTACATACTAGCTAGGGAATATTAGTAAAAGATATCTGAATAAGGGATTAAAACTCATAAACTTTGTCTTATCTAGTTAATGCTCTACCACTAAGCTACCCAGGATTCGTCCCGTTCTCTGACCCACAATTTCCAAGGTTGAATAAGTCTGATCAGTTATTTTGAAATAAAGCTATGTTTTTATATATTTGATTTAAATAACACCACTAGATGGATTCGTGATGCAAGTATTACTAGCCTATGTATTGTGACCATGTATCTACCGAAAGCAACGATGTTGCTTCAGCTCCGACCTGTAAAACTTCCGACCTGTGGACTTTAAGATGAAGCAACACACAAAACAATGCTGCTTCATTTTTATTTTCATCAGAGTCGAAATAAATACACCACCTACATTGGTGAAATTCAGTTGTTGTTTGTTTTGTTTTTGAAAAAAATATAGAGGTCTTATGGTTTTACAGCGAACATATATTAAGCTGAAGCTAATTTTACTAAATATTAGCCAATGAGGACACTTTTCATTATTATTATTATTATTATTATTATTATTATTATTATTAGCACCGCGTCTTACTACCCGTTCGGGATATACGCACTTACGCTAATGTGTAATAGTAGGGTGATTGTGAGATGAAATGGAGGACCTACAGTTTAACGTGGAATCCGAACCACGGTGGAGGCCTGGCATTCCTCACATTCACAAGATGTCTTGTCAGAGGTGAAGGAAGGGTTTGGTAATCAGANGTCTTACTACCCGTTCGGGTTATACACACTTACGCTAATATGTAATGGTAGGGTGATTGTGAGATGAAATGGAGGACCTACAGTTTAACGTGGAATCCGAACCACGGTGGAGGCCTGGCATTCCTCACATTCACAAGATGTCTTGTCAGAGGTGAAGGAAGGGTTTGGTAATCAGATAAATCTATGCCGGGCTTATATAGATAGCTGATGACATTTTTTTTTTAACTAGATAGGTTGGAGCTCGAACACAGAGGCTATTTCCAACTCTCGCTTCACGCAAATGCGGGTACACTATAAAAAGATATTGAATACCGTGTGTGAACTTGTCACGTTACCTTACAAGCAGCAATATTATTTAGGTGTTTGTCACGAACAGCGGGGTTGTGGGGGAAGGGTTGAAGGGGGAAGGTGGTTGTAGGGGAGAAAGTTTTGAGCCGAGGGACGGGTTGTAGGGGGAGGGGGGGAAGGCCGAGCGCCAATCAATCATCGATAATCAATTAGCAATCATCAATAATCGAGGAGAGGATGTGAGTGTTTAGACTAGGCAGGGGAACTGGGGGTTCCAGGGATTGATAGCCCGTACTCTGGTTTTGTTCAGAGCGCCTATCAATAGACGCTGTGGAAAAACGTATGAACGATTATATGCGTGTATATATATATATATATATATATTTGTAATATCTGTGCTTTATTCACTGTCTACGTTAGAAACCTTCTCAATCATCGATAATCGATAATCGACCATTAATAATCGAGGGGGCTCCCACCACTAATCGACAATTAATAACCAAGCAGCAACATTCACGGATGTTTACAACAGGACACAGTTTGCGATAGCAACTCATCACATTACTAGCTCAATATGAGTGAGCTAAGGCCTACCCCCCCACTACTAATATCTTTATACAAAATAACTTTAAGACAATAGCGTTTATTATATAATTTATTATTAACTTAAACATTTTTAAATATAAAGCTTAATTAACAATAAATGTAAAAAGTTGTTAAAATAAATATAACGTGCATGTTTAAGTGAATACTTAGAAAGTGGGGGGAAAGAACCGTATCTGGCATCCATACAAGTTATTTTACTTTTATCTGCGTATTACTAATCCTCATCCCCCTCATCACAAAACAGACTGGCTGAGCTTGACGTTTGGCCCACGTGACCACCAATGTGAATTTATATAAGTTAATAAAACTAGTCGATCTTGATGGTCTTGATCTAAAGTGATTGGCTCAGGACCCGATGATCATGGGTTCAAACCTAGTCGGGGTCGACGGCTTTCCTTGAGTGATAAAAATATGTAGCACAACTTCCTTCGGAGGGGAAGTAAAGCCATAAGTCCCGTGTCAATTGTGGTAAGTAAATGATTCCTGGAAGGTATGTTAAAATACCTTTCCCGGCAAAATTTGTAAGACCTTTTGCTCTCACTCATAGACATTTCCGTGTGCTGATATAATCATTCAGTTCAGAAAGTACACTTTAAATATCTCAAATAAATAAAAACTAAAGTAGGCATTAAAACTAATTTCATATAAGGCCTACTGCAGCTGTCACTTTTAATAGGTAGGCCTACTCTCAACTTCTTATTTTAGTATTAATACTAATAATATGATAAAGTTTTGTTAGCTGGCTAAAAATTGTAAATATTTTCTTAATATTTCTTTCTTCTATGTGATATATTTAAAAATCTCTAATCAATGTAAACTATATTATATAAAACAATATTAAGGTAATTAACTGGAAATAGAACTTTCTCAAGTATGATTCCCAAAATTAACGTATTAAAATATTTAATTGGACTAAGTAACCTTAACTAAAATGCGGTTTATCTACATTTCAAGTAAAAATTCAATCAAAAATAAATATTCCATTAAAATCCTTTTTGAATTGGTTTTACTTACACACATAAAAAATATAATCGTGTTTTTTTTCTTTGAGGATGGACCCAAAAAATTGGGTTTTACAATTATGCATTTCTGACTTTATGAATTTATGTTTGTACCTGTGGCTACAGCCAAAATTATTTTACGGATTTTATTTAATATATTTTTTATATGGTCAAACCTTTAGGTGAAATCGTGATTTATTAAAACTAAGATATTTTTGAAAATGATTTAATGATTTTTTTAAATGAAATTCTAGGGAATTTGTTTTATTATATATAAGGTTGTCTAAAGGTTTTACGGAGAAAACTTACTTCAAAAACAGTTTACTCAGTCTTCACTTTCTTTTTACTGTAAATTGTAGGAAAATTGCTTTAACGATTCTATTCAAAACGGTGGTCTTCTGAGTGTTTTACATTACAAATAACACTGTATTATTGTTTTTCAGATAAAATTTATCCAAGGTTAGTAGAGAAATGATAATTTAATAATTTAAATTGTTTCTTAATATATGAAATTTTGTTTTTTAAATTTATATCTGAAGACTGAAGAATTTTCATATTATTATCGGTATAATACTTTATTTTGCTGAGAAAAGCTTGTAAAGTTTACTGATCAATCAATTTTTGAAAAATATATATAAAATATTATATTGTTTGAGAAAGTTTTTATGATCATGTCGTATTAATTATTTACAACTGTATCTTTGACCCATAACTTAAATTAACGTTTGAATAAATTATTTGTCTGTGTTATATGTTTAAATTTCAATTTTCTGCATTTGACGTAGACTCTCTGAACAGACTTATCATATTCAAAAAGATACATAAACTAACATAATTCTTGAAAAGATAGGCTTAAATATTGCCCCTGGGCATTTCTATGAAAGTAAAAGCCTCAATTTCAACAATAATACATTTTTGGGATATCCCGAGAATCAAATTTGGTTTATTATTATTATTATTATTATTAGAACCACGACTTACTACCCGTTCGGGTTGTACGCACTTACGCTGATGTGTAATGGTAGGGTGATTGTGAGATGAAATGAAGGACCTACAGCTTAACGTGGAATCCGAACCACGGTGGAGGCCTGGCATTCTGAGGTGAAGGAAGGGTTTGGTAATCAGATAAATCTTTGCCAGGACCGAGGATTGAACCCCGGCTGCCAGCATAGAAGTCTGACACCCTACCCCTAGACCGCCAGGTCACCCAAATTTGGTTTAGATGGCCTAGTATGTGAATAGTTACTTACCAGGATGTGCCGCTGAAATCACCAAAAAACACAACAAGTGGACGATATTCATCCTAAGGAACATTCAAGAAACACTTAGGAGACGTATATTAACGTAGCACTAATGAGCACACATTGTGAGTAGTTTGCAGTCACCCTCAAGTATTTATAAGACTGAACTTTTAACCCTCTCATTTCTGGGCAAATACCTCGTTACTTGCCTTAAGCCTGGTTTACACGGTGTGAGCTACTGGTTTTCCAGTAAACCAATTGATGGCCTTCAGAGTGGACAGCTACTGGGTTCTTCTGTGTTGACCCTTGCTGTCCACACAGGGTAGTCAGGGACATAGTTATATTATTATTAGCACCGCGTCTTACTACCCGTTCGGGTTATACGCACTTACGCTAGTGTGTAATGGTAGGGTGATTGTGAGATTAAATGGAGGACCTACAGTTTAACGTGGAATCCGAACCACGGTGGAGGCCTGGCCTCCCCCACATTCACAAGATGTCTTGTCAGAGGTGAAGGAAGGGTTTGGTAATCAGATAAATCTTTGCCGCGACCGAGGATTGAACCCCGGCCGCCAGCATAGAAGTCTGACACCTTACTCCTAGACTACCATGTCACCCGACATAGTTATATACATCGCTTTTTTTTTTCAAATCTCGGTTGGGTGTACTGAGGGTTTTTTCTCTCAAACTATTATCCACTCTACCCCCACGCAAATGCAGGTACACTTCCTATCAATATAACTTTCCTCATCCCTAAAAACTATTAGTGTAATTAGTATATAAGTGTATAGCCCGAAATGCTAGTAAGACGGGGTGCTAATAAAAAAGAGCAATCTGTCAGCGCGCAGACATATTACTGCGTGAAGATGTATCAACAAGAGTAAAACTTAAAATAAAACTCGCCTCGGACACAAATTTCAGAATACTGTCAGACTCTGTCCGTGCATTATTATTATTTTTATTATTATTAGCACTGCGTCTTACTACCCGTTCGGGTTATACACACTTACGCTAATATGTAATGGTAGGGTGATTGTGAGATGAAATTAAGGACCTACAGTTTAATCGTGGAATCCGAACCACGGTGGAGGCCTGGCATTCCTCACATTCACAAGATGTCTTGTCAGAGGTGAAGGAAGGGTTTGGTAATGTCCGTGCATTGAATTGGCCAGTAAAACCAAAACTTTTGAAGTAGCTGGCCAACTTGCACCGTGTAAATCAGGAGTTAGTCAAGCAGGGAACAACCTATTTCTTAATCAATTTCCCCAGATTCTCCTGAAACCCTGAAAAGAGGCTTGTGACGAGAAGGGGGAGTTGTCACAGCGATGATTCACGAGGTGATAGTGTTTGGCAGGTGATTTGAACACATTTGATGTCAATTAAACATGATTACAGTACTACCTATATACAAAACTGGTCGTGTAGGGTATGTGCACATTACTTGGACCCTTTTAGACCAAGGTCTAGGCCTAGCCTTTGGCGATTGGGTCTCTCCCCCCGTCACCCCAGTTAAATCGAGGTGTAGTTGATCACACCGTCCCTTCTCATGATTTTGTTTTTAAGGGTGGTTTCAAGTGATCACACACATCGCAATTTTATTTTCAATCGATATTCTTTTAAGTTAATAATAATATTTAGCACCGCGTCTTACTACCCTCTCGGGTTATACGCTTTAAGTACTAATTACTCTAATGAATTAGGAATTGGGAAGGTTGAATAAAAGGAAGTGAACCCGCATTTTCGTGGAGGGAGAGTGGAAAACCATTCAGGAAGAACCACCCCCAGTTCACCCGACGTAGATTCGAACCTCGATCTCTCCGTCCTCAGCAGTAGAGCTCAACACGACAAGTGCGTTAGCCAACTACGCCACCGAGGCGGGTTTTAAGTTAATATATTTTAACTCTAAGGTCATGTTAAGGACTAATATATAATATACTGATAAGAAGGGTGGTTGGAGGAAGTGCATCCACATTGACATGGGGGGTAAAGGGGAGGGACCGTGATAATTCACTCGTGAAAAATCGTATTTAGTGCACCATGTCGAGATCCAAAATTCGACACTTCTTTCACCTGCATTCATTTATGTAGTGATCTTTACGCCATGTACAGTGTGACCACCCGCTCAGGTGAATTTTTTTTATTGATATAGGTTTAGAAGATAGCACTGGGGTTTTATTCTTATATTGACGTGTTGACAAAATTGTCTTCTTTCGTTTGTGTTTCTTAGATTATAAGTTTTGTTTAATTTACTGGGTAAGTCTTAACACCGGCTAAAAATGGAACATTATTCTATTTTATCTAAACAAGCTCATGAATTAAACACACCAAAATATGAACATTAAAAATCAACTGAAATTAGAAAAAAAAATCCTGAAAGCTACTTTAAATTTAAAATCACTAAACACTTTTCTAAAAAACTATTATATTTGCCCATTTAAAATTGTAAATATTGGATCAGCCTATTAGAGACCCCTTGGACTTACAGTATCAATAGAAAATGTTATATTCGTGAAAAAGTTTAAAAACAATATTCCTTTTTATAAATAACCCTTGTCGATAAAACTCCGCACCTAGTGTCATTTTCAATTAGTACGTTTCCCAACAAAGTTACTAATGATTTATTTTAAGTGGTAGGGATTGAGCAAGTTGTTAAGAGGAGATCACCAGCATTTTCTTGGAGATGGGGTGGGAAAATTACAATGCTAAATGACACGTTATAAGCCACCCTACACCCAACTGAGATTTGAACCTTGACCATCTCGTCACCAGCAGGTCAGTCTCTTGAGAGCCTATTGATTTAAAATATAGAGTCAAGCACACTAAACTATTGCACGTCCCCTTTGTTTAATAGTTAGGATGCTCGACCACAAAGCTAGGGAACCTTGGTTAGATTAAGGGTAGTGTTCACAGATATATCATTTGTGTATCTTATTCGGTTCCGTTCTAATTATCGAATTAGTAAATATCTAGCTGCTAGGGTTTGAAGTGGTGGGACTAGGTTTATTGTCCAAGGCTAAGTTAGTTTGTGAGTCATGTTCTATGATATGTGTGTTTTATAAAGGGTAGTTTAAATACACCAGTAAAAAAAATCAAGGCAATTTAAATGTTTTCATGATATCGTTGAGGTTTGTGTCTAAGACTGTAGTTTGTACCACAAGTTAGAGTAATGAAATAAATAATATTAAACAAAGGTGTCTTGGTTAGATTCCCAGTGGTTTAATAAATTATTACCCCCCTCTGTGGTGTAGTTGGCTAACGCGCTTGTCGTGTTGAGCCCGACTGCTGAGGACGGGGAGATCGAGGTTCGAATCTCGGTAGGGTGAACTGGGGGTGGCTTTTCCTAAATGGGTTTCCACTCTCCCTCCACGAAAATGCGGGTTCACTTCCTCTAATTCAACCTTCCCAATTCCTAATCCATTAGTGTAATTAGTACTTAAAGCGTATAACCCGAATGGGTAGTAGGACGCGGTGCTAAATATTATCATTAATAAATCATTTCAAATTTGTGTATAATCCCTGGGCGTACACTTAAAGGTACTCATTGTAAAGCACTGAGTAAAGTGAAAAACGTTTAGAAATCCCACATGGTTTGATATCATTTAATATTGTTTCCCCCCAAAATGTAGGCTAAAGTTCTGACCAGCTAAAAGTTTAAAAATTGTATGACCACTTACATGAAACCCTACAAAACAATCTCACATTATTTTAAAATTATGAGAGACCTGGTGGTCTAGGGGTAAGGTGTCAGACTTCTATGCTGGCGGCCGGGGTTCAATCCTCGGTCCCGGCACAGATTTATCTGACTACCAAACCCTTCCTTCACCTCTGACAAGACATCTTGTGAATGTGTGGAATGCCAGGCCTCCACCGTGGTTCTGATTCCACGTTAAACTGTAGGTCCTCCATTTCATCTCACAATCACCCTACCATTACACATTAGCGTAAGTGCGTATAACCCGAACGGGTAGTAAGACGCGGTGCTAATAATAATAATAATATTATTATTTTAAAATTTTCTTCTTCGGCCCTACAAAATTATTACTTTATTTGCTAAAGGAAGCCTAGATCTAGGTTTCTAACCTTTTGATATAATTATTCTCAGAAGTATAAATTTTCGCTTAATGCTTCGTTGATGTTTTTAACTATCTATTTAAGATCTCAACTTTTTTAAATCCACATAAACCTGCTGATATATTTTACCTACATTTTGTAAAATATATTAAATAGCGGGGGATTTCAAAACGTCAGCAATCCATCTCAATCCTCTTCCATGTTGTCTTATTTAATATGCAAGTGCAAAAGCTGGATCTTCTTCTAAAGTAGTTTATTACAATCGTACGGCTCTTACCCAGGCTATCCACATATAAACACTGATAGGGAAGAGATGGAAAAGGTAAAATTTTCCAGAAATTCATCCGAATTTGTGTGGAGAGAGTAAGAGAACGGGAGAAAACATTTATGGAAAATAAAACGTATATCTATCCTGGATTCGAATACAGTACCAACAAACCTAACATTGCAACAGCGATGCCTTTTACTGAGTGCCCACTGTAGTGGGTTGATTTATATATATATACATTTAAAATGCAACATCGAACATTTTGAATATAAAATAACTCATCGAACAACAAAGTAGTGGAAAGGAAAATGGGCCTACTACAAAGTGAAAATTTATTCTATTTAGGTGATTAAAGTTGACATTTTAAAGTTTAGTTTTAGCTGTACGTGTAGAACAAGACTTGTTTTATTCTACAAGTCTTACTTACCATCACTAATAAATACATTTTAACTAGAGTAATTTGAGTAGGACTGAGGTCTGAATAAGAGGAAAAATACGCATTTGCACGTAATAGAAGAAATCGGAAACTATTTAGTAAAACCACTCTAATTACACGTGGATGGTATTCGAACCTTAACCTTCCCGTCACCGGCAAACCCGACTATATGAGCCTAGCATTTAGTCCACGTGCCTACTGATGAGGGTCGCAAGGGTTACTCTGGCTTAATCTAAGGGGCTGAGATAAGGAGGGTAGTCTGAGGTACAACACACTAGCGTAAATAGAGATTGAGAAAACCATTGCGATAGCACGAATATTGAAAAATAACCCAATAAGAGTTCCAACCTTTGTCTCTCGGTCAACAGCAGAAAGGCACATTGCAATGCCTTAGCTTAGATGACTCAAAAACCCCGGCGGCTCATTTTATATAAATATGAGGTGACCTGGCGGTCTAGGGGTAAGGTGTCAGACTTCTATGCTGACGGCCGGGGTTCAATCCTCGGTCCCGGCAAAGATTTATCTGATTACCAAACCCTTCCTTCACCTCTGACAAGACA
>CABFVX010001842.1:20125-30172 GCA_902151425.1 Timema shepardi | reverse complement strand
ACTGTGGTCTTCAAATAGGAACCTAGGGGTGACGCATACTCGACTGTGGTCTTCAAATAGGAACCTAGGGGTGACGCATACTCGACTGTGGTCTTCAAATAGGAGCCTAGGGGTGACGCATACTCGACTGTGGTCTTCAAATAGGAACCTAGGGGTGACGCATACTCGAAGGTAGATATTCTCATACTGATGTTTTTATTATAAGAATAGCAATTTTAAAGATTTGAAACCACTTAAAACTTATCTTGCAATTTTATTTGGTGATCCCATTCCACCATGATTTTATTTGTTTGAGGAAGGCAAAATATATTATTCTAAGAATTCACTTTGTTCGCTGAACAGTGATTTCATGGGAAATTTTACATAAAAGCGAGCTAATTTCACATGTTAATTATTATTATTATTATTATTATAAAAATAAAAAGGTACATTTTATATTTTTTAATATCACCTTCATTTTGGCATGAACCATATTTTTAAATGGCTTACTAAAAAAACGCGATATTTCTGGACTTGTACAACGCGTTTCTGCATTAGGGAAGATGGCTGCCTCAGTCATTTACAAAGTAACAATAATTGTCAGGGCACACGGTTTAAGATACAATGGTTTGTGCAATTTTCTGAAACTACCTCTCTATTTTGTCTAAGCTTATACTCCCTTTCGTCCTTCATCTACAGACACCCTTTGTTATGAAAATAATAAAGAGAGGAAAGAAAACTACAAAATGTCCTATCTCACGGTAAAGAGGAAAACCTTTTTTTTAGCACCGCGTCCTACTATCCGCTAGGGTTATACGCTTATGTACTTAATACACTAATGATTTTAGGGATGAAGACCTATATCTTTAGAAGAAACTTAACAGAATTGGCGAGGGGGGTGGAGGGGGAGGTAAAAATAATTTTGAAAAAAGCACCCTCAGTACACCCGATCGATATTCGAACCCCGATCTCCCTGTCATCAGTAGTATAGTCTACGAGAGTGACGCCATAGACCATGTGACCATCGAAGCGGGTAAGAGGAAAGTTCGTTGACAGTTATCAAATATCTTAAAATTTTCTGTTGCTTGCTTATATATTTAAAAAAATCTTGTAGGCCTATTTGTTAGAGGAAGGTTAAAGATAGGACTGTTTTTCATCAAGCCTTGTCTCATAGCTGCGCAAATAATGCTTGAAAGGTCGTTGAAAATGAGCTGATTTCAAATTTTACCACATTTATTTATATGAATCAAACTCAAAATAGGCATTTAGGGGTGTTTATAAAAAAGGAGCCGTGTTGAAATTGTTCGACTTAACTTTGGCGTAAACCATATTTTGAAATAACTCATCTTAGAAATAGACATGTCTATTATGCTTAGAAATAATGAAAATAAACTTTGAAGGGAGTAGGATAAGGTGATAGACTGTCTTACAGCAGATGGAGAGGTCAAGACTAAAAAACAGAGTAGGCACATTGGAGGCTCTTTACATGCGTGATTTTCTCTTAGCACTTTGCATCCCTTTTTCCTCGTGAATGTGAGTGTATTTAGTATTAGCGACCCACCTCATTCACGTCACTTGTATAAGTTACTAATAAGTAATAACCCTCGTGTTAATCATAGGAGTTTATTATGAATTAGGGTGACCTGGTGGTCTAGGGGTAAGGTGTCAGACTTATGTGCTGGCGGCCGGGGTTCAATCCTCGGTCCCGGCACAGATTTATCTGATTACCAAACCCTTCCTTCACCTCTGACAAGACATCTTGTGAATGTGAGGAATGCCAGGCCACCACCATGGTTCGGATTCCACGTTAAACTGTAGGTCCTTCATTTCATCTCACAATCACCCTACCATTACACATTAGCGTAAGTGCGTATAACTCGAACGGGTAGTAAGACGCGGTGCTAGTAATAATATTATGAATTAACACTATACTAATGTTTGTTTCTTATTAACAGTTTTTATTTGAAGGTGGGAATGTAGGGGATAAGAGAAAAGGCCAGTATTTTTTGCAGTTTTTATAGTAAAATATTTTTTGACCAAAATAAATAAAATATTACTCCAGTTTAATTTTATTCACGTGGTGATATCAACAATTCTTGAATATATGTAATGAGCATGACGGGACTAGATGACAAACTTTTTAAATGAAGAGGAAAGGTGTCACTATATTCTAAGACATCTTCGACAGCTGTTCAAGAACTGTTAAGGTCATCATGTGAAGAAAAGTATATGATATGTTTGTATTGAAGCAATATTTGATTTATTTTGACCAAAACAATTTGGTATAAGAACTGCAAAAACCCTAATCTTCTCTCACGTCCCCACCTTAAGGTGCGGCAGAAGGGGGCACGAGTAACTTTACAGTTTTTATAGCATCACATTTTTTTAGCAAAAATAAATTAAATATTTCTCCAGTAGCAACAAAGAGTTTAGTTTTCTGTACATGCTAATATCAACAGATCTTGAATATCTGTCAAAGGGTGTCTTGGAATTTTGTCAAAACTTTTTCTCTCTATTCAAAATGTTTTGATAACATTCCAGGACACCCTTGACAGATATTCAAGATCTGTTGATATTAGCATGTACAGAAAACTAAACTCTTTGTTGCTACTGGAGAAATATTTAATTTATTTTTGCTAAAAAAAAAATATATTCTATAAAAACTGAAAAATATTTGCGCTACCTTCTGCCGCACCTTAAACTTAATAGTTAAAAAAAACTACAATATTTTATCTTTACCTTGTTAGACTTGACAAGATATTAATATAGTTTCGTAATACAATTTTTTAATGTATTATAGTCAATATTACATATACTCCCAGCTCAGAAAATGAGGGAATGGAAGCAATGACCACATCGTTGTTGCCTAAAAAAAGAAACAAAATATTTGAAAACACCCCAGTACTGCAAATAGAAAAAAAAACAATTAATAATAAACAAAAAATAATAATAATACGACTTTATTCAATTACTGTCAAGCATTTTTTATTGTAGGTTAGCCTTATTGTCTAACACATCAAATCCAAACATGAAGAGTTGAAGTCTCTTTGTATGAGGCGACCACTACGTTGTTTACCAGGGGAGGGGGTGGTAAGGGGGGGCTCAGCACACCACCCCTCATCGCGACCTCATGTACCTTTACAAGATGGCAAGTAAAGTGAAGGGGGGAGGGAAGGGACATGGTAGACGATTGGGGAACCTGTCAAATGCACCTGCAACGAGGTAATAATCACAGGAAATTGTTTGAAGGGTGCCCCTGAGCTTAATTCATTATTAGGTTGACGTTTGAAACGGGAGGTAAGCCTGCTAGTACGTTTCCTCTCTCTCTCTCTCTCGCCAGACCAACTTTCCCCGGTACGTTCCTTATTCCAAAATAAAACCACCACATAATTAACCGTCAAACCCTTAGTTATATCGTTTAGCTCGGATTACCGTAACATTTTTCAATTAGCAGGGTAAAATGGGGGGGGGGGTGTTTTACTTGTGTGGTATACCCCTTTTCCCCATGCTGAGTATATTCAATAATCAGGGGAGCTCGTTACTCGATCCACGAACCAATCAGGAACAGCCGGGCCCCCTGAGTCGCACGGTAATTGGCTTGAAGCTTCCCCCCTCCCCCTGCGACTTACTCACCCTCAGCCCTCCCTTATCAGGACAGCCGCCAAGAGAGTTTAGTTGCGCCTTGTCAAAGAGGAACGAAAAGTGGAAAGGTCGTGGAATCGGCTAGGAGAAGAAGTGGAGGGATAAAGGGAAGGGTGGGAGTTACTTGACTTGACTTGACTTGACTGACTGACTGACTGACTGCCAGTGTCGTCAACTGTGTCACAAGAATTTCTCCATCGGGATTGTCGTGAGTTTATCCCCTTTCCCCGTTTTCTGATCGAGTTGGTTTGACTTGTCACCGTGAGGTTAGTTTTTGATAACAATGTTCAGGAAAGGATGGAAGGCACAGGGGTAAGGGGTGTGCTCAATACGTCACCAACATTCCAAGCTTCTAGTTGGCCTCTCTTTTGATGACAGAATTCTGGTCTGTTATGGTCTGAAATGGCAACGCACATTTATAAATAATGTAAGTTTATTTAATAGAAATACGAGCTAAATAGCCGTGTTACTTTAGCTTTTGAGGAATAATTGTGAATTAGTTAAAAAGAGTATTAGAAAATGTATCATATCAAAGTAAACCTAATTTTAACTCCTCCAAACCCACATCTTTCACACATAGGCTACACACCCAAAACCCAAACTAAACTATCTCGCGAAGAGTGCCTACATTAAAATAACATTTTTTTTTATCAAACCTGGTAAGCCTACCTAAGAGTTAAAATAGTGAACTGCTAAAATACAATCGTATTAATACAACTCTAAGCTGATATATTCCAATCTTAATATGAAGGAACTTTTAGAAAATATAAATACAGAAGAAATTTATTAATTAATTTTAATTAAGGACCTCACCCAAAAACTTATTACTAGTTCCCGTCCTTAAGCCTATGTTATTACAAACGGCATAATGTTTATACATTGACCAAAGGTCCTTGAAAAATAAAGTCATTTAATGCTAACTCGACCTTTCTATTATTCATAGAACTGATTATTTAACGATCTATTTTTTTAGAGGACGCATACAAAAATTCGATTAAAAAAAAACTTGAATGGATGCACCTAGAACTTTGGCATGTAAGTATGAATGTTAGAACCGCTCCTTATGCTACTATTATTATTATTATTATTATTATTATTATTATTAGCACCGCGTCTTACTACCCGTCTGAGTTACACGCACTCACACCAATGTGTAATGGTAGGGTGATAGCGAGATGAAATGGAGGACCTACAGTTTAACGTGGGATCTCGAACCACGGTGGAGGCCTGGCATTCCACACATTCACAAGTTGTGATTAATACACGTCTTGTCAGAGGTGAAGGAAGTGTTTGGCACTTATGCTGCTATCACGTTTTATTATTTTTAAATTGTGATGGCTTGGTCATGGCATCTAAGCCAAAAACATTTTTTTTTTGTCATTTTATAAAGTTTTGCTTAAACTCAAATCATTGTCAAATCGATATGATAATGCCCCAAACGCTTAGATCACAGCCCTGTGAGTGTGTACAGTAACCCCATGGCTTCTTTGGTGCTGACTGACAGCTTACAGCTGACCTCTGACAGTCAACATTTAGATATATACCTAAATTTTGATCGTCAGAAGTGACAGCTGCTAAACACATGTTTTTTGCAGATCATATGGTTTGGCGTAGGGATACATAATTTGGTCTGGTAACTTTTCAAAGCCGTCAGCAAGCACCAAAGAAGCCATGGGGCTACTGTATCAACGGTTAAACAGCTGATTCCTTCCAATTTAGCTATCAGCTGTGGATTTTGCTGAAGCTGTAAAAAAGGTTAGTTTCTTCCTTTAAAATAGTGAAAATGGGCTGAAATTCTGAGAGCACGGACGTGAAATGGCAGATTATCTGTATGTAGAATAGTGATTTGAGCTATAGGAAGATAGCAAATTAAAAAAACATGTTTAGAACAGACTGTGAAAGAAATTAAAACTACTGATTCTGTGTTGGAAGCTCCTTGAAAGGGTAGCCCTAAGCTAGCCTCAATCAGAACTGACTATAAAGTCACTAACATGAGTAAACATGATTGTAGAGCTAGCTTACCTAATCTTTTGGTTTAAATTCAAGATAAATAGGATGTTAACATCAGTGCTGTTTCTGAGGGATTCTGGGCTGATGTATTACCTAGCCTTGCGTTAGCCTCTGCTTAATGACTTTTTTTATAAGTAATACACCAGCCAAACTTGGAAAAGTCATTCAGAACATTTTTCATCTGAATTTTCTGTTAATAACCGGCATCCATGATATATCAATCACACATGGGATGTGAAAAACGTTGTGGGTGGGTGCCAAGCCTGATTTTTAATTTAAAGGTCAATTTCAAGTTCTAATAGAGTCAATTAAGGTCAAAATTGGTAATGTTGTGTTTTGCATGTATTCAGTGTAGAATTAGTGTATCTATCCAATGAAACTAAATTCAATACAATGTAGATGTATGGAAACCTTTTAACCAACATCTAAAATGTCATACTACATGTAAATGTATGGCGAAATGACACATACATATTTAATTTTCTCGAAATATTTTTCAGTGCAGAATGGAGCTAGTTTAACAAACCAATGTGTACATTTTAACGCATGTTTACAGTTTTCTTTAATGTTGAGCCGTTTAAGAATTACCCAGCCATGGGAAGCGAATAAGACTATATAAGGAGGCCATTATAATGAAGAAGGATTGCTGAAGTCAGTGGCATCACATCCACACGATAGAGTACACTTGAGATGTTTTAAGAAACATGAACAGTGGACAGTCCCACAATTCGACTTACATTTGCAAGTGACAAGCTCCAGACATGAATCAGGAATTGTGGAAAGCCTTGTCCATACTAGTTTCAAACAACCCGACTCCTTCCAAGTTGGAGTATTGATGGGAGAGGTAACATCTATATGATTCTGATCTACCTGTAGCCATTATTTCAGTGGCAATTGGTGCACGCAGTGTGAAATTCCAATGCATATTTTGTTTGGAATAGTTATTCAAGAGCCTTCTTCACCTTATTGAAGAGTAGAAGCCTGCTATGGTCATTGTCTTGGTGTTCCACATAAATTACGCACGAACTTTTCAATTAGTTCAAGATTTCCGACCTATACAATACCATTAAGAGGACATGGGTGTTTCTCAAAAGTTTTCCAATAGGTCTTCTTCCCATGACCTTTGAAAGCTGATGTTGTATCGAAACCTATTAGAACATAAACATTGAACAGGTTAACCTTCACAGGTTGAGGTTGTCTCTAAATACAAAAGGTAGCATTTGCGTTGTTTTGCTGTTCCAGCTATCATTCGCACTGCAGAGGCCTTTGCACATATAAAATTCAACATTAGCAACATTACATCAGTACCCCTGCAAATAACCATCACTCTTCCGAACCCTCTGTCGACAGCTTCACATGAATGCCGAATTAACCTGGTATCAGCCTCTATGGGGTTTCCTCTAAGCATGAAATCTTGTCTACTTGTCGATTTGGCGTGTGTGGTATAAAAGAATCCACCTACTGTTATTATCTCGTATTTTAGTAATAGATCCTTCCCTTTCTACATTATACTCTGATAGAAATTTGGCAAGATAAGCCTCATTTTCATCTAATGCAATTAATTGTGCAAAAACTTATGGAAGTGGGACATTCTCTCCACCGACGATCTTGCAAATTGGCGTATTCATACATAGTTGGCATAACCTGGTTCCTTCCTTGATAAACTCTTCCCCAAAGTAGTGATCAAAAACTACGTCAACCCTAGTTGTATGCTTTCAAAGTAATTTGTCACGAATTGCATAAATAAATGGGCGTAGTCACCAAAGGTGAGACATTTATCAGGCTTTTAAAAATCCTGAATAACTGAATGCCTAACAATCATCACACATGCTTTCATGTTAAGAGCAGGATCTTCCAAGTATGTGGGAAGCCCAGTCATTAAAATAGTGATAAGTTCTGCTTTTGTAGTTGCGTTAATCTTACCTCCTAGCTTAGATTATGACAATGCGATTGGAGGCAGTTCATGCTTTAATACATTAACCATTTCAACATCTCGACCAGCAGTTAAAGCACTAAGCAGTCACTGAAGTAATTTTCTGTCATGTTTGATATTTTTCTGTTTGTTGTATATTTTGTTAATAAGTACTGCCTTGTAGGGATTAGCAAAGGTTTCTGATTTGTGCTTTTTATGTACAATATAGAACCCAACTGTTTATTTATAAGTATTTCATTGACATTGGAGAAAATTTGCTGCTTTTCAAGTTTTTGAGTTGTTAAAAGATCACTAATCACTTCACTTGATGCAACATCCCTGGTTGCTAATGATAACAGAGGCAAGTCATTATTATCCTAGTAGATATCACTATCATCTACGTCGACCACGACATTGTCCTATCTAAGATCATTAAATTATGGACACTTGATTCATGGCCATTATTTGCACAATTTTGAGTTGATATAAGTGTAACATACAAGGGCAAACCTGGAAAAGATCAAATAAAGAGTTACCACTAATTGGATTGCTAAGATAGCTTGATTCTGCACTGAAAAATGTTTTTGATAAAATTGGAGATTAGTGTGTCATTTGGCTATATGTTTAAATGTAATATAATATTTTAGATGTTTAGTTAAAATATTTCCATACACCTGCAGTGTATAAAATTTAGTTTCCTATGATAGATATACTAATTCTACACTGAATCCATGCAAAACCATAAATTATAAATTTTGACCTTATTTGACCTAGTAATTGATCTTTAAATTCAAAATCAAGATTGGCATCCACCCACATAGTTTTCCACATTATGTATATAATTATTGTTTCATGGATTCCTGCTATTAACAAAAAATGCTGATGATTTGTTTGTGTGTGTATGTACATATATGGCTGGCGTACTAGAAAAGATGAATTACGTGGTGCTATGAGAGGAGTAATTAGATGAATGAAGCATGACAAAGATGTGTTTTCTCTTATGAAAGCAAAATTGAATTATATACACTAAATGACAAGTGAATATTAGGTGCACTCGAACATATAAGTTTCTGACATTCTATATTGCACATGCCATTCAGACTGGAGGAAATCCAGGTATGATTCGGGGGAGCATATGCTATGAAGGTCCTGGAGAGCTCTTCGTCGTTGATGGTTCTGTCAATAGCCAAATATATGTGCAAATCTTATTGGATTTATTATTACTATCACCGCGTCTTACTACCCGTTCTGGTTATACGCACTTACGCTAACGTATAATGGTAGGATGATTGTGAGATGAAATGGAGGACCTACAGTTTAACGGGGAATCCGAACCACGGGGGTAGGCCTGGCATTCCCCACGCGTTCACAAGATGTCTTGTCAGAGGTGAAGGAAGGGTTTGGTAATCAGATAAATCTGTGCCGGGACCGAGGATTGAACCCCGGCCGCCAGCACAGAAGCCTGACACCTTACCCCTAGACCGCCAGGTCACCAAATCTTATTGGAAGTCACGATCTCAGTCAGGTGCGTTTAAGGTGGTTTTATACTAAATGGTTTTACAGTCACTCTACACGTGAATACGGGTGCTTTCTCTAAATTTAACTTTACCATTTTCAAACACATTGGCGTAATTAGTACATAGGCGTACAACCCGTACAAGTAGTAAGACGCGGTACTTAGATAAACAAAAAAAAAAGAATAACTTGTGCACTGGACAGGCCCTCTCCCGGCAAGTTTTAGAAATTTTATGCCTCTAGAAAATATTTGGAGTGGTTCCTACCGGTCACATTTTGGAAAATTAAATGTCTTTAGAAGTTATTTGAAGTTTGAAGAAAGTCTAGCTTTCAACTTCATATTCGATCATATCAAAAGGTGTGGAAAAAATATATAAAAAGGGAAACTTATTCCAAGAGGGGCAATGACTCCCTACACACCACACCCCGGTTCTGTTGCCATTATTTTTGGGTGTTTCTATGACAAACTTCTGAAATTAAACTCTTTAAAAGCTATTTAGAGTAGATTTCCCTGTGAATTATTTAGAAATTTTGTGTTGAAAGAAGCTTTTATTGATTAGTATTACTTCAGGAAATTCTTGTGATTTGGATACTTTTAGAAGATATTTTAAATAGTCCACAACCAATTAAAAAAAAAAAAAGAATTCCCTAAAGGTTATTTGAAGGGGTCTTGCTTACCCTCCGTGTATTTTTAATTTATATTACACCTCGCCTAGTTTTTTTTAAAAAAATTAGATACCTTGAGAAGCTATTTCAAGTGTTTTTCACCTGGAAATATTTAGCATCTCGCCATTGACCACATTCTACACGGAATGTTTACTTCCAAAGCTTGTTGACCCTAGGCACCCAAGAAAACTTCCTATTAAGAGAGAAAATAATTTAAAAAAATAACTTTGTGTGTGTTGGTTTGATTTATAGTTTTTCTTAGTTATGTGATAAACATAAATGTGTGTATAGCTGTCAGTCACTTATAAATGAAAAAAAAAATC
>CABFVX010001842.1:0-19348 GCA_902151425.1 Timema shepardi | reverse complement strand
ATTGAAGATGGTGGGGGACAGGGGCTAAAACTATTGACTAAAAATAGAGAAAGTATTTAATAAATGTTGTTTATCATGAAATGTTCAACAGTTTCACACTTTCATAGGAATTAATATTTGATCTACTATAGAGTATTTAATTTAAATACACTTCACTGACTTTTAATTTAATTGATGATCATACAAATGGCATCAGTAAAGACTAGTACACACTGGGCAATAATCACCAGATACAAGTATCCAGTGACTCAGCAACACCATTCGCGCACACACCAACTTGTGTCCGGATCAGTGGTCCACACCGAGCAGATGCATGTCACCAGTCCCCTTTCCTTTCACGATGGACCCTAACTTTGCTACGGGTGTCGCTGCGGCTTTTACAATAATTAAATGTCACTAAAAGATAGAAAAAATGTTAGTGGAAAAGCGAGTTTCTAAGACGGGGGGAGAATTACGATGACTGTTTGTTGTCAAAGGTATCGTTCGTTGAATGATGGGTGCTCATTTAAAAATCTGTAGTAGCCACAACCACACTAAAATCACCATAACACTATCAAGATACTACTGCTAAGACGAGGAATAGAAATCAACTATTTAAGATTCAAAAGTTGCCCAATGATGTTTGCGCGTGGGTACACACCGAGCGATGTTTCCCATTGGAGGTGGGAGACCGAGGCACTGGCACCGCCGGACACTCGGGCGATGTATCTGTGTATCCAGACACGCGGGAAACATAGCCAGGATAAATCGGCGGCCAGCGTGTATCTGTGTATCTGGCGATTATCGGCCAGTGTGTACTAGGCTAAATACATAATATATTTTTAATTATATACAACATTTGTTTTAAGCTTTGTATTGATCCAATAGTTTAAATATATATGTATGTGTAAATATATTTATATATGTTATACGCATATATGTTGGGCCTTGTAAACATTCATAATTAGGGTTAAAATCAATTAAATAATTCCCAAAAAAATATATTTGGAAACATAAACTAACTTATATAAGAATCACAATATTATTTCAACTATTTTTCAGATATTTATTAATAATCCACCTGGTTCATCTTTTAGAGAACACATAATTTATAACATTATTATGGTAGAAAAATACCCTGATTTAACTAGGTTTATTTTGATAGGTATGAATAAAGCTTTTTTTACGTCATTATAATTTTTAGGCAATAAATCATTTGAATGTTTATTATTACAATCTTGAATAATATTAATTATCTTTACTGGAAAAATTGAAGTATGATTTACTTCTAAACAAAAAAACTAAACGGCCTGGTCAGCTAGGTGAAAAACTCTGCAAGAAATATAAAAGTCCGTAACTTGGTTAAGTTAACGTGGACAGTAAAACAACAGTACAATTAAAGACCGCTTTGTACCTAGTTGTGTTCCCTAATCTAGGCACTATTTTTTGGAAGATGTAGACCTCAACTTACACTGTTGTAGTTTGGTTGTGAAGCCACGCCTTTCACCCTCCTGCCCACCATCCGAAAAAAATAGGTTTTAGACTTGCATTCAACAGGGCCAAGGGCCTTAAGATTAAACTTTAAATAAGCTCTCTACAAAAACACCACACAATATCTATACTTAAATAAACTGTAGTTAGTCAATCTTGCAAGGCTAACATGGAAATAACCGATTTCTACCCACTAAACCATTCCGAATATTGGCACTCGCCAATACATAAAGCGCCACCAAACAGAATGAGAAACCAAAATCGATTCACTTCTAAAATATGCAATGCGTCCATAACCTTCAAATAAATCTTGTGACAGATAATTGCTCTTAAAACAGGTAAGTGATTCAAGTGATTCTTTAGAAAACTTCCTGGTTAAAAATAAAACAATAAACTCTCTTAATTACTATTGGCATAAACAAGGATATCAAAGTAGTAAAGCTTATTAACTCTAAATAATAAAGGCTATCTTCCAAGAGAGACTTGAAAAACATCTACGATATCAAGCTGTTTAATAGACCTATATTAGTTCTTATAAAAACGTGTTAGGATATTAAATAATATCACATTACTGAACACAGAACAGCTTAGCATATTCATAAAATTATTTTAGAGTAATTATTCAAGATCCTCTAGGAAAAGTGCTTTTTTAAGAAGGGTCCGAAAGTAAATGAAATAGTTTTATAATTAACTATCTTTTCTTGGCTAAGCTATGGTTTTAGGGATGTGTTCCCTGCGTAGTGGCTTTATTGGGTATGGCCACTACTTTGTCAAAAGGAAGTATAACAGTGCATGCGACTTTCGAGTATAGTTATTGTTTTGTTAAATGGGGGTTGAACAGAGTAAGCGACATTTAAACTACCTTTGCATTTTCCTAACGACAAAATTGTTGTGTGCAACACATCGACGCAAAACTTCACATCAACATGACTGCAAAAAATATCTCTTATATTATCAAACGAGTGTACATTGCCACATAAGACATCAATTCAATAGAACTGGGAGATATCTCAAAATAAACAATGGACAACAAAGGAGGCTTCACTGGATTGTTCTCAGGAAACTTCCTACAAATAATACCGATCATACCGAGTCACTAAAGCTGACGAAGTCAAGGCTTGCCCGAAACGATTCTACCTATACAGAGACGTGAAACTTTCCCTGTCAACCAACATGCCCATCCGTCTTTGCGAAGATGAGAACTAGACTGAGTTGTCGATATATTGTTGAAACTCGACAATGCAATTTTCGCAGGAGATGAAACGAAGATGTCTTTGAATAACTCCCAGATATGCGTCGTGGTCAGTTATATTCAGGAGCTAGTAAATTTTATTCATCCCGATATATGAATTTATTCCTCAAAACCAGCCTCTTTCGTGGATCAAAGATAAGGATATTATATCTTCAAAAATGATTCGGCTGATAAAGTTAAATACTGTATTTTAGACCAATTTGAAGCACCATACCTCACTTACATGTCCATAGCTACTTACCTGTATAGTTTTTTAGTTACCCTAATCCATACTGTTTACCCATTTGTTCTCTTCAATTAAAATTTGAACAGCCATAATCTTGCTGCGTAATTTGAACCTACCAAGACTGTGTAATGAAACCCACTTACATGTAGTCAGTCTTTGAAACTTTATCATAGAGGCGACTGTCATTACAGATTGCACAATGGGAAATGGGTCATGATATCAAGAATACCCATGATTCCATTGTACTATTTCTTTATTCTGCATTCACGTATGACACACAGTATCATATTAGTAACCGCTCCAAGGCCAGAGCTCACACTACTTGGCTGGCTGCAGGGATGTGCTACCAAACCTAAACATTTTCAATCAGAAAATACTGGCTAGTTCACTAATTATCACGCAACTTATACATCCTGAAGACACGGATCTTTGTGATAATGTTACCATCATACCCCCTGGTACAGTCAGCACAAAAATGTAGCCTCAACCACCTGTACAGTCAGCACAGCCTCAACGCCCTACCACCACCACCATAACTAGATGAGCTACACGCACCCTTTCTGGCTAAACGTCTATATTAGTTATGATAGAGCGGTAGGGATGGTTAAAAATGTTCCAGCATTTTATCTGTGGAGTGGTACACACTTAATCAATAATTTTAACGTACTATGTTTGAAAGAGGGCCAGGACTATAGTGAGCAAAGGGTCTTGCGCTGAGCTACTCATGACAGTACTTAACGATGATCTATACACAATTGGTGTAACAGTACATTACATCTAATTTATGAAAAGAAGCTAATTTAAAATTTATTATTAACAAATAGACTACGAGAAAATATGTAAGCTACATCCGGATGAGATTTTGTATAAAAACCCTCGCAATTTGAAAATGTATTATTCTACTTCTGACCTTCAATCGGTAGTAAGTTAAAAAAAAAAAAACGAGCTTCAATTGCATGACAACAGGAGGTCTGCCTGATGGAGTAAATGGAAGTATGTAAGCGTTGTGGACAATATAATTTATGTTACCAAGTGTTACACATTTTATAACTACCAAACCCCTAGCATTTAGATTATGAATTTAACTGTGACCATTTATTTTTTGTCAGTATTACAAATTTTTATATACATTTTTTTAAATAATGATGACTCATGTTTATTTAATAATTTAGTTTATTAAATAAAACTACAGTAGCCCCGTGGCTTCTTTGGTGCTGACTGACAGTTCACAGCTGACTTATGACACTCAACATTTAGGTATATACCTAAATGTTGACCACCAGAAGTGAGAGCTGCTAAACACATGTTTTTGCAGATCATATGGTTTGGCGTAGGGATACATAATTTGGTCTGGTAACTTTTCAAAGCTTTTAGCTGTCAGTCAGCACCAAAGAAGCCATGGGGCTACTGTATTAACATTGACTTTCTTTCATTTAAACCATATAGCCATTTTAAATAATGAAGAATAATATTAACAGTGACTTTATTTAATAGTTTAATTATTATACCCATTTTCTAATAATAATCAGGAGTAATATTAACATTGGGCACTTTATTGACTGACTATGTAAAAATATTATGTATCTTTCAACCCAGATATATTTCACAGGCATTTGTGAAGGGTCCTACGCAAATCTCTCCAACATTATTCGACACACACACCTATGTCATCAAACAGCTCCAAATCCTGCTCCAGAGGTTCACCAGGATGACTTTTTGACGAGGAGGTATAGTGCACTGCATTAGACCAGATCGAGAAAGAGTAATGCAATCGGGTCAAGTGCTTAAACAGACGTTCATTTATATTAATAAATTGTGACGGTCTCTGCAACACGTGACTACATTATCTTGCACAACGCTATTTAAGTTATTATGTTAAGCCAAACCTATATTCACCTGTATTCATTTCTTAATAACTTTCATCTGCGCCATCTAGTGAATAAAAATGGTAATCATGACTTTTTTTCAAAATCTTGTGATAGCACGTACATATACATATTTAATAAATGTAATTATTACTACTCATACAATAATTTAAATACGCTAATAAGGTATGGTTAACGAAAGTATTTATGATGGGTAGTTGTACCCGAATTTGCTTGGAGGGATAGTTGGAAATACCCTCACTTTAATAGGACAGGGTTCGAACTCCAAGCTCCTCAACCAACCATACCAGATGAGCTACGCTTAGTTACTTGTACAACTCATAAGACCTAAATAATATTGGTGATTGTCATTTAAAAAACTTTATGTTGTTTCTGTTGTATGATATCAATGTTTTAAATTAACTTTATTAATCACTTGCTGTTTGTCAATAAAATAACTAGTAAGAAAATATTGACATTATTATTTAAGAATTCCTAAAATATGTTGGTTGGAAATCCTTGGAGAATCAAAGACAGGAAGGAGATGGCAATATACACGTTGCAACATTGCGAGAATGAAATATTAAATAATGCAGAATAGTAAATGTTAAGCTTTATTGATTATACATGTGTAGTTACTATAACCAAAAATATTTATCTAAGCTGTAGGATATGAGTAGAAAGGAGGAATAAGTATACTATTAATATTATCATTTCAAGCAGTTTCAATGCTTAATAACGGTTATAATTTTAACAAATAGGGGTTTAAGGTAAGTTGTCACATACACACACATATATATGTATATTAATATTCATTTTTCATCTATAAATTGTCATTGTTGGGATGTTTAATTGGTACCCAAAGAAAAAGTAAAAGCGTTTAATTATTTTAGAAACAATTGTTTTATTCTGAAAGTTTCATTTTATCCATAATGTTTTAGACTGAGCTTCTAAGCTAAATAAACTTATATTTATAGGATAGGAGAGGGGGTATTTAGGTGTAGACGTTAAAACACAAACATAACTGTTTGATAATATTAATTTACACAAATAAAAGTTTTATAATTATAGCTCAAACCATTAAAAGTATACTTGTAATATTTATTTACACAATTAAAAGTTTTAGAATATATTTCTTATAATTAAAGCTCACGCTACGAAAAGTATACTTGGAATGTTTATTTACACAAATAAAATTTTAGAATATACTTTATATTTTTAAAGCTCACACCACGAAAAATATCTTTGGAATATTTATTTACACAAATAAATTTTTTATAAGATATTTTTTTTACAAATATAGCTCACAACAAGAAAAGTATACTTGGAATAATTATTTTCATAAATAAATGTTTTAGAAGATTTTTTAACAAATATAGTTCACACCATGAAAAGTAACCTTTTAATATTTATTTACACAAATAAAAGTTGTAGAATATTTCTTACAAATATAACTCAAACCACGAAAAGTGTACTTGGAATATTTACTTACACAAATAAAAGTTTTAGAATATAATATTTACAAATATAGCTCACACCTTGAAAGGTATATTAAGAATATGTATTCACAAAAATAAAAATAAATTACAAATATAGCTCACTTCACGAAAAGTATACTTGGAATATTTATTTAATAAAATAAAAGTTTTACAAATATAACTCACACCACGAAAAGTATGCTTGGAATATTTATTTTATTTACACAAATAAAAGTTTTAGAATATAATGAAAATATGAAATATATTAAAATAATAATTGGAATATTTAATTACAAAAAAAAAGATAGTTATAGAATACATACTACACCTTGAAGTATATTATACATATTTAAGAAACAATAATCAATTGGGTGACCTGGTGGTCTAGGGGTATAGTGTCGGACTTCTGTGCTGGGGTCCGGGGTTCAATCCTCGGCCCAGCACAGATTTATTTAATTACCAAACCCTTCCTTCACCTCTGTCAAGACGTGTATTAATCACAACTTGTGAATGTGTGGAATGCCAGGCCTCCACAGTGGTTCGGATTCCACGTTAAACTGTAAGTCCTCCATTTCATCTCACAATCACCCTACCATCATACATTAGCGTAAGTGCATATAACCTGGACGGGTAGTAAGACGCGGTGCTAATAATAATAATAATAATAATTATGATGATAATAATACATTTCTTGAGGTCATAGCGGGAATAGTGGTATCGGTAATAAACATCTAAGCTAATTTAAAAAATCCAGTTTAAAGAGTAATTGAATATAAACATGATGACAGATGGCTTCAATTTAAAATATGTACTGTGATAATTTATAAAATAACAATATAAAAACTTTCTTCCTTACCTATATTACTAGTTCTACTATACTTTCAGTGTCTTCTAAATATGTTTACTTAATAACAATAGTTAAGATGAAGTTGTATAAAAATTGTCTTTTTGTTGGGCGCCACTCCTAGGATCTAGGAAAAAAATAATAATCAAAAAGAAAAACATCTACCTCGGCTAATTAAGACAGTGGCACGACGACTCTCAATACTCGGGACCACTGGGGAATACTTAAAATAAAACAAGAGCAATTAAATATAATTGTAATGTTGAAATAAAATGTAATTTAGACTACAGTAAAAAAATAAATGTATAGAATAATAATTATTGGAACTTTTGTGGGTTTATTATTGTTTCCTTTTTTACCACATCCCAGTCCTACCTATGGAATTCATGATAGCTATGATTATAATTTAACAAAAATTAAAATAGTATTGTTGAAACAAAAAGAAGAGAGAAAAAAATCCATACAATTAATATTTAGACATAAAATGAAATCTTAATCAATTCTCTCAATTAGATAGTCTTTCTGAAAGTTCTTACATGCATTCTAATTTTTTATTTAAAAAAATTATATAAATTTAAAGTTGAAGAGTTGGCTTGACCTTACCCATGAATTAGTCCATATTGAAACAACACCAACTTCAGAAATTTGTTTCACTTTAGTAATGCTAATTCTTCCACAATTTAAACAAAATAAACAGTCTAGTTCTTGTATATACACTCAGCTTTCCATTTGATACTTGTACTTTAATTTACAACCATTAGTTCACTTTAAAAATAATTTAAATTAAGAGCTCCACAGATTTGGCTCCATGTTAGACCAACAACGAAGAAGAAGACCAAGTCTCTTACAGAAAGTCTTCCAAAATCAAATTTAAAAATTTTCTATTTTTACTTCCAAGTCCAAAGAGAAAACTAAAATATTAAAACAAAATATAAAATGTTGGCTATGGACTAGGGATAAAAATCAAATACAATGCAGGTTTAATATAATTATTGAACTGTATGCCAATAAATGTGAACAATGGTTTCTTAAATAATTAAATGTTTATTTAATCTGTCAAAATTGAAAAGCGCGCTATTTTGGAGTTATTTACATCTTGCCTTGTTTCTTCTTTTTTCTTCTTTTACAATCACGAGACCCGCTACTCACTTGTTTGACAGATCTGCGCATGCGTTGAAATCAATCATGGCCAACGTTGAAAATAAATAAAACCAAAGTCAAACAAACTTCTTAGAAGGATAATTAATATGTTCAATAAAAGTAATCGTTCTTCCTTAAGTCAAAATTATTTATTTAGATTATTTAAAACAATGTTATACGTTATTCCTTCCGTCCTTTTATTTTATTGAATGGATGTAAATAGTATTATTTGTCAGGCCAGCGACACAGCGACCCAACTTTAAAGTCATTAATTTCACAAGAAAATAAATTGGAAATTATTCACAAAAATTAGAATAATATAGGGAAATAAATGGTGGGATGGCAAATAACGTCACAGTACTTTACAATAAAATAAAATAAATTGACGAGGATTAAAAAATATATATACAAACAACTAATTCTATTTGACTAGAAATAATCAGGTAGGTGAAGGTTTGTACTGGTGGATAAAATATATAAAAAGTATCCCGGGTACATAAAATAAATCAATAAAAAATATGCGTGTTTTCATGCAGAAAAAATCTTATAAAATCTCAAATCTTTGAAAAATGGTATGTCGCAGAAACTGTCTAGAATGAAAGAAAAAAATATGACCATTCTACCCGTCTAAATAATCGCCTTTTAGTCGTGGCGAGCACGTCTACAAGTACTCTGATATCTAAACGAAAACATTATAATCATCAAATACCATCGATTGGTGTAAACGGGACGATAGACTTTGGTCTGTTAAAGGTACATACAGTCGCAAGACTTTTTCTTACAATGTTGTGTGGTATCTGTATGTACCTTTCCGCAGTCTGTTCAGTTACAATCGCTTTCATAACGTCAAAATTAACGTCGTTCAAGTTTCCATAGTTTATGGTGATACCGCGAACCTTGCACGCCTTTTTGTTTTGGCTGGATTACCAACAACACAAACTCGTCATGAGTAATTCTTGGGGCCACCAGATACAAAGGCGCTAATATAGCTTCCTGAACCGTAATTCTGAAGTTCATCCATGAGGTCACCTAAAAAGTCTCCAGTCAGTGGACTCCAATCTTTGGGGTGTTCCGTGAATAGAACGCTATCTGTATCATGATATGAAACATGTTCCCAAATTTTTCAAGTATGCTGTATAAGTGCAACCTAGCCATAGAAGTGGTGTAGTGACACTCGTGATAGGGTTAGGGCCCAACGCGTCACGCGCATCCTTGTAATTGAAGAACATAACCACATCACTAACATCAATGACACGGTGATGTACGGATCCGTCAGGTACTTGTGGTTACTCTGATAGTCGTTGACAACGGCTACGTGTGTTAAATCGGGTTTTTGCCCAAACTTTCCCCATAGTGAATTTAAAAAGAATTTAGCCAGTTTGCGGAGACCAGGGTTTTTACTAACAGAATTTAAATCAAGTTTTACCTCTTCCCTTTCCTCATAATTTTGAATATAAGCTAATTTCTCATCCTGTGAAGTACACCATTCTGAACCTCCGCTGGCTTCTTGTTTAATTCTCAAAAAAGTATCAATGTACCCGTGAAAACAATCTGCCAGAACGTGTCTGATGATCGTAAACAGATACATCGTACTCCCGCACTTCGTGTACGGAATCAGTGGTGTATCCTTTCTCAACGGCTTTCAGGATCTCGTCAATCACCTAGACGTCTGTCAACCAGTGATCTTTCTAGTCGTTGTGTTGACACGCACCTTGGTTTTTCTCCTTCCCTCATTTCCTACACAAGATGAACATTAACGTGTCGTGCATCCATGTATGCAATATGGACATGAATAAATCCCGCGGGGGCGTCACGGTAAAATTGGTTGTGCCTTCTACTCATTATATAGATGGACAGTTTGGTTCCAAGTGAATTTTGGTATGGACGATAGGATATTTTTTATACTTGCAAACGTAAGGAAACAATGAACATACATCCAAGTACTTGATCTTATCTCCTAAAGAAAGTTCTGCTTCATGGAAGAGTTTAATACAATTTGTACGCCCACCAAAGAATGCGTCCCTGGGACTAAGGGGCTCCTTGCTGTACACCTTTTGCTGGAGAACAAATTGTTTCAAGTCCTTGTATGTCCATTTCACCGCATTAAACAAACACTCCCACATCTCTACGACCGTGTAGCCAGCATTTTTAAATTAATTCACAACGGCTATGGATACTTCATAGCGCGTCTCAATGGTCTCATGGTGGCTGTTTTTGACAGGGGTGGTCCTGTCAGTATAACAGAAAGGCACCCGTACCTATAACAACTACAGAACTGGAAGACAATGGTGGTATCTTCAGCTTTAATAACACCGTTTATACGTCACCCTAAAACCCATTTCTCACGGCCGTTGCCCGCATGAAGTTTAGAGAAAAGCGTTGATAGACCTCCCAGCAGAGCCATTGTACAGTGATGTGCGACTGTTGGTCTGCAAACCGGTAGCCACCGTTAGGAATAATACCGATGGTATTCTCCTTAAGATGACTTCGGAGGTAATCCAACATGGCTACTCCCGCGATCGAACACGCCTCTCTGAAAGGATCCACCCTTGCTTTTTCCATAAGCATATCTATAAACTTTAGTCAGGCCTTCCGTTGGTTCTTTACGTATTTCACGCAATACAGTTCCAACTCGGGGTTAAAATAAAAGACATAATTTTATTTTACCAACGTGTTATATCATTTCTCAAAGTGCTCCTTTCCCTCAACCGACATCTCACCGATACCTTAGTCATCCTTTGGTGGCAAAGGACCCCTATACCCCGCGATTTCGCCATAACGCATGGACACTATTTCCCCAACGTTCATTATGAGATCTGGAGTCCATATTTTAACCTCCATCATATATTTTAAAATAAAATGTCTATAATAGTCTTTCGAATTATGGCCTAGGAGGGTGATATCCTTAAATTTGGTTTATTTAATCTGCTCGAAAAATTCACCCTTGAATATGCGAGTACTATCGAACCCACATTCGGTGCAATGATGGTTATTTACATCGATATGAAGACAGGTCTTGTGACACGCCTGTATGACACAGAGGCTAAGCTCGTGCAAATACGTGTTGACCGCACCTTGAAGAAGCGTTTCTTGTCTGCATTCAAAATCATATTATACAATTTGAAATTGCTCGTTTTCAATGACGGCTTGACCTGCTTCATATAACAGAAATTACCAAAAGGACGATATGTATCGCATACTCTACAAAATGTCTCATAACACCTATAAGAATAATTTAACTTTTACAAACCGAAATATTGCCCTCATAGCTCACAAACCTTTGTGACATCACAAATCAACATGTGACCTCTGCAAAAACCGGGACGTCTATGGTTATCAAAAGTTGTCTGGTTTGTAAACCAACGCCCGCAGTATTTACAGGTAACAGTTTGACCTCCCCTGTAGACCGATTCAGCGTAGCATTTTTTGCACGTGGATTCACATTTTTGCTCGTTCTTTGTGTTGAACGGCACACGGCACTCGCGGCAAAAGTACTAGCACTTAAACGCAGCTGTCAAGGATGTTATGACATCAAAATGGTTTTGCTTATCGTCGTGAAAATAAAAATCAAGGTAGCCCTTAAAGGAATGTTCGGGAGGGTTAGGTCACTCATATAGGACCTGTCTCCCCGACGTTCCCTGAACAATGTGATTTTTGTATTCGTAGAGGTATGTTTGAAATTGTTTCAGTTCAGTGATTCCACAACCACCACCACCACCTTTAACAAGATTCAAACTGGCATCACGGCATAGATCCTCTGCTTTGAGTTTTTGAATATGACGACCCAATTTGATCTGTTTAACGGTGTTCACGTCCATGCATCCTGGTTTTCTTTTAATGTCCCACACAGCCTTGGCGACAACCAATGCACGGGCAACACAAAGTGTATCATCACCATTTTGAATCATAATGATTCCTTGATTTCTTCTACTGTATGGGGTAACCGGGGAGAGCTTATCACAATGGCGTGCGCTCCCACGAGTGTCTTTAAAATGTCTAAGTTTAACGAACAGTGGTGCTGCACTCAAGAACACACTATTACTTTGCAACACATGACTTACGTTATCGAGCACGGCTCGAGCACCTAACTGATCCGCCCTTCTAAAAGAGAAGAATACAGGATTCAACGTCAAGTCCGTGCTGTTCAAAAGTAAGCTAACATGATCATCGGCGCTGACACCATGGTCCTGCAGCTGATGGAGCAAAACAGTAATTTTCTCTTCAAGCCAGCTTAATGCGTCACGATCGCTTCCTAGAGCACCAAGATGTAGGGTAATTTCTCTACCAGTATAAAAGAAACTTCTCAGTTATTTTTTTCTCTCCTCAGCGATATGAAGAGAGATACCATTCGACGATGCTCCACCAACCTAATTTACCGGACCACTAATTCCCGTCTGGGGTACTGATGATGGCACCGCCCCCACAATATCCATCCCTTGAAAGGGGGTTGCAATTCCTTCCTGCCTCACCCCTACACCACCGGCTTGCGGGAAGATGCCTGGAGGCGTCAAAGCTCTCGCCAGCTGAATGGGGGCTGCGGAGTTTTGGGTGTGGACCACGTCTCCCCCTGTCTCGGACAGGCATCTCCATTATTCATTTGAGCTAAAACACAAGAGTTTGAGTTCAAACACAAGTCAAACTAACAACAAAGTAAGCATTTGAAACAATATTCATCCAAACAAAGTCAATTAAAAAAATTGAATTCTTTGCCATTTCTAAATCAAACAAATTATCATATAAGTTAGCAAAATAATTCCTCAACACACAATGACCATTTTATTTTATTTATAGTTAGTCCTTGGAGCGGACAGTGTGAATATAAAATATCAAATATTAAAATGGATCCCTCAGTTGCTCTAACTACCCAATTTAAAAGACACTTGTTTATTTCATACAATGTTTGGGACATTTCGTTTATTTTAAGGTTGTCTCTTTTTTAAGTGTTTTCACCTATTAGTATTCTATTATAGTTTTAATAAGCAATCCACTCATGATATGATCTTTTAACTTATATATAATTTTTCTTTAGTAAAATAATAATCTCACCTATTGATCCATCAATTGCATCCAGAGCCGAAAAATGTCCTTGAAAGGATCGTGTGGCACTAGGGGTGGTAGTGTTGGAGATGAAACCACCGTAGACACGTCCTGATGTGGAAGAGACAGCATATAGTGGTACCATGCATATGAAACAAACAAAGCTTTGTGTTAGAATTTTTAACATAATTGATAGCCATGAATAATCATACAGAAACTACATATTAATCTGAATAGTCAATTTTCACAATAATAGCTATCCTGTCGGAACTTGAACCCGGGACACCTAGATCAAGAGGTAGGCGTTCTACCAACTGAGCCAAGGTGTCATACAATAATATTACAAGAAGTAAATACCTTAAATCAATATGATACTTACCGTTTAGCATTTATAAAACAAAAAACTGATAATCCACTATTTTATTTATGAAAAAGACAGCAAATTAGCACATTATCCATATTTCGAAACAATTTTGCATGGTGCTATTTTTTGTTTAGTTTTTAAAACCTATCTTCTCTCTCTTATAAATCTGGTATTTCATTAGTCAGCAATTACCAACCGTTTGCGGTCAATTCCTCTATGTAGACACCGAGGGCCATCAGATCCGCGGATGTTTGAGAATCTCCCCACAGATCATTCTCTAAAAAATATAACGCAACAGCTTAGTTTGTTATTCAGTATAGCTTGAACTTACAAATATTAAACAGCCTATCTATGTGATATAATAGTAAGGTAAGATAATCTTCAGAGTGTTATGTGAATCTGAGACATTCATCAGCGATAGCTCATCCAGGCCAATGTGACCTTTATGATAACACACGCATCACTTTGAAGTGTTAGCCTGTTCTTGGTATCTGTATTTAAAAGCTCGACAGTAATATGCGTTCTCAGTCATCGGCCGAGCTTTACATATATTCCTCCAATGCAGGATGGTGACCGTTGCAGATCTATTTGCTTTGTATAGAAATGGACGTCATTTTTAGTGGGGCGAACAAATGTTTAGATACTTTCGAACAGTACAAGAGTGCTTTTGAAACCTGAAAATAATTTTTAATTTTTTTTATTTTCTTGTACATTTATACTGGACTATGAAATGTCTTTCATAATTGTAGGTGTCCACAGAAATTGATGACATTGTGGTGTTTTAAAACAAAACCCTCAATAAACACATTATTATGTTAATTATAATAAAGACTTGTTCAAAACATTTTTTAAATTAAATTAAATTTTTAGAAAACTCCCCCCAAAAATTGTTATAGTTTGTAATAAATATATTCAATAAACTACTCTTAGATAAAAAATACATTATTTAATTTATTTTATCCACTCTTGTTTATAAGATTTTAAAATAATATTTAGTCATTAGCAAATTAACAACAAAATTAATTACTATTATCTATAACTACGAATCAAGTTTTTTTTCAATAAAATACCCTTGACTATAATAAACATTTTTTCAGGCATAACCTTATCCAAATGTCATCTAAAAGTGACTGCCTGGACACTTTCAAATTATCTATAGTTTTAATTCTCATAAACCTATTATAAATTAATAAACTTAGACAACTCTGCCATGGTTTATTGAAATTTTGAAATAAATTAAATGTATTCACTTTGACTTAACAAATAAATAATGAGTTTGCCTGTTAGAAAAGTACATTTACTCACCAAGATCCGTTAGTGAAGCGTAATCACTCTTCCTATGTTGCTTGTTTAACATTCAAGGATAAGCTACACAATGAAAGGATTTCAAAATAGGTGCTGATATTTATATCTGTTACCAGCTAAGATTACGACAGAGCGATGACGTCACCATGGAAAACCTATTGCCACATAGAAGGGGGAGGGGTTCGACATCATTCAAGGTCGTGATCTATTCCTGCTTCTATTTGTCTTGTGACAGTGCGATGACGTCATCGGGAAAACCATAGCCGGGGGAGGGGTGCAGGGGTCAATGGCTTCATGTACTAGCTCGCGATCTATTCCTGTCTCTACTCGTATTGTCAAGCTACCAAACTGGTGTCAGGTATGAGTCATCAGGGTTGCGACAGTGCCATGATGTGATCGAGCAAACCCATTGCCAGGGGGGAGGGTTGTCAAGGTCAATGACCTCATATACTTGCTCATGGTTTCAAGGTAATGATCTATTCTTGTCTCGACTCGTCTTGTCTAGCCGCCAAACTGGCGCCAGTCATCAGGAAAAACCCATTGCTTGGGAGGGTTGCGACATCATTCAAGGTCGTGTTCTATTTCTGTCTTGTCGAGCAGCCAAACTTGAGCCACGTATCAGTGAAAGCCCCGGGGGGTGGGTGGGGGGTGGAGTGTTGTAACATAACACTCAATGATTACGTCACCGGGAAAAAAGTGTTTTGACCCGTTGGCGGAAGTGGGGTTCCCAAACTCCCCGCCATCTACTTGCGTTCCATATAATATATCTAAACAATGCTCGTCATTGCTCGGCTGCATCACCGAAACTATTCATTTTAGGAAAAAGTGTACTCTACATTATTTTTATGAAATTTAAGGTTTTTTTTAATTTGACAAGAACCTTTTTTGCCGTATGACGTAGCTTAAGTGAGATGTTTTGAAAAAAAACCTATTTTGGACGCCATTTTTCCAAGATGGCGGCACCGGTGGCTGCGATTCTAGTTTGCATTTTTTCGAATTTTGTTCAGGACACTGAAATCCACAAATTCCCAAAGTTTCAAAACTTCCGCACTTAATGGGATCAAACCCCTTTTTTCACTCCCTGTCCACTGTACATTTATAAAAATACTTGGAATAAAATGTATTTAATCTTTTTAATTCCTTTATTACACATTATTAATTTATTAACACGACGTCATAGCACCCATAGGCCTGCAGGTCCTAATTACTCTAGTGGATAAGAAATGAGGCAGGTTGTTAATAGAGTAAATCTACATTAACTTTGTAAGGTGTCAGACTTCTATGCTGGCGGCCGGGGTTCAACCCTCGGTCCCGGCACAGATTTATCTGATTACCAAACCCTTCTTTCACCTCTGACAAGACATCTTGTGAATGTGGGGAATGCCAGGCCTCCACCGTGGTTCAGATTCCACGTTAAGCTGTAGGTCCTCCATTTCATCTCACAATCACCCTACCATTACACATTAGCGTAAGTGCGTATAACCCGAACGGGTAGTAAGACGCGATGATAATAATAATAATAATAATACATTAATTTATTTAACCCTTTATAGAACTAAACTCTAGACGCAAACCTTCCAACAGGACAGGGGCTGGCCCCCGCATTCTATATTGTTTTGTATCTTAGGTGAGAGAGGTATAACGTATTGATAATGATAGTGACCTTATGTTTGTTACGTTGGCATTGCGTTCTGGTGAAGGAATATACCAGTTGGTTAAACACTATTATCTCTGACAAGATTTTTTGGTGTATCAATGTAATTATGTAGGTACTCGTACGAATGAGCTTGTCAGTATTAAATGTGATTGCCTTCAGGTGATCTAATTATTTTATTAGAATAGATATGTTACAGTCACTTAGGTGCTGTGCCGTTAGTAGCTGTAGTAGGCCTACATAACCAGAAAAAGTACTTTCAACAACCTATACAAAAGGGTGAATATAACAATTTAAATAAACACATAAAAAACTTGTATAATGAATATTATTAATAAGTAGGCCTACTTGTGGTCTTATGTTAAAAAGTTGATTCACGCACTCACAGCTGCACGTCATAATAGCGTTTGGCAATGTTGATGATTCCTAATCATTTCCTGAAACGCCTCTAAATCAGCATAATAATATCGACTACATAAGTGATACATCTATCAATATTTTCTCATATTAATTATTTAACTTTTTAAAACGACAGAGTATGACAAAAACTAGGCCTAAATTGGTTTCGACCAATAACTTTCCCCTTTATCGCCACTACAGTATGGTACTTAATTTAAGTTGATAACTAATAGAGTTATTTTAAATAATGGTTTATAAGAGACTTAATACATCTTATAATCATGTTATTGGTATTAACGGTATGCCTTTTTTTTATTTCAGAATTTAATAGGTTCAATGCATTAGCACGAGATTTCAAGGTTCACAATGACTAATACATAAAAAAAAATTAAGAACATGGCTTTGTGAAATTAGGAAAGTGAATTGTAGTTTATAACAGGATATTCAATTTTGTTATTTAATATTTGTTTCAAAGACTTTTTTTTATAAAGCATAATTATAATCTTTTTATGTTTGTTTAATGTTTATATACTCGAAATAAAATGTATTGAATCTATTTAATTAATCTACACACACACTAACTTTTACCCGTCGCGGCTTCGCCCGCAATAATTGATAAAATCTTTTAATTGTTAACTCAACTTAAAAAAAAAAATATAACTTAAATAATATATATTTCTTTTACTACTAAATATTATATATAATATTATATAATATATCTTATATACGAAAAGTTTAAACATTAGTAATGTAAGATTAATGTAAAATCAACGGTTGGGAATAGCCCTATATGTTATTACAGGACATACTCTACCAACGTACAAAGTTTAATTCTAATCCGTTCAGCAGTTTTGGCGTGATTGAGTAATAAACATCAAAATTTTCACATTTATAATATTACTAAGATTATTGATTTATTTATTTTATTTTAGCACCGCGTCTTACTAACCGTTCGGGTTATACGCTTTAAGTACTAATTACTCTAATGAATTAGGAATTGGGAAGGTTGAATTAGAGGAAGCGAACCCGCATTTGCGTGGACACGACTAGCACGTTAGCCAACTACGCCACCGAGGTGGGTTATTAATTTATTATTACCGCATCTTAGTAACCTAACCATAGGTCTGCAGATCATAATTACTCTAATGGCTTAGGGGGAAGGCAGATTGTTAATAGAGGAAGTTTGTACATTTTAAATTTTATAGTACATCTCTTCGTAAAATTTTGACATTTTCTTAGCCATATCATTTCGTAAAATTAACAAGCGTGTATTTTAGTCTAGGCTAGACTCCCGAACGGTGAGAACGAGGTTCAAATATCTGTATGGTCTATTGAGGAAGATTTTTCCATAATGGTTTTTCCATTACCCTCCCCGCGAATACAGGTACACTTCAACCAAAAATCCTACTCATCCCTAGCCCATTTGAATAATTAGTATACATGCGTACTACCCAAACAGGTATTAAGACGCAATCTTCCATTAAATAAAAAACTTAGCTTTATTGAAAGTAATTTATAGACAAAATTAGACTGTTTCAAATAGAATTTCTAGCTAAGAATATTCCAGATCTGGCTTTTTTCCACATGGGAAAACTAATAGTATACACTTGGTGATACTTTCTACTTCGTATTTCACAATATATTTTTTTAATTGAAAATTTCTATGACATTTTAAAACCTCTAAGACTTTCCCCTGAATTTTCATGTCGCACCCAATTACTTTAATTTTAGAGGTTTCCCTCTTTTCCATGTACACTCAGTTTACCCTGAAAAGTAGCAGGCTTACCTTGGTAGGCTATACACTTTGATTCACAAGCATAGAGCAAATTTAATTTTGAGAGGGTTCAAAATTGTAAGTTTACGACATGATGTTAAGACTTTTGAGAAATAATAAAATTATTTTAAAAAGTGGCAGTGGAACCTTATTTGTGTCAAAGAAGAGGAGGGGAGATAGTTTATTTTCAATGATTTTTTCTCTCTTCCTTCCTATGCACCCCCCTCCCTCTGCCACCTTCCACACACACCCTGTTCCAATCAGTTAATGTTTGAAGATAGGATGCTCTAGAAGCTAATTGGAGTGGTCTTCCAGTGGACAGTTTTTTAAAATTAGACTTTCTTAAATTAAATTTATAGTAGACCTTACCCTATTATATTTTAAATTGGCCAAACCTATAGGTTATTTGGAGTATAGTCCTCCTTCAGCAAATTGTTAAATAGTGGGTGTCTCTAAAAGCTACTTTAAGTAGTGCTAAACAAGATTGGTTCATAAATTACATTCTATAGAAGCTATTAATGTGGTCCTCAGTAAGGATAG
>CABFVX010001841.1:89714-136950 GCA_902151425.1 Timema shepardi | reverse complement strand
CGGGGGGGGGGGGGGTTCTACCACTTCTCCTTGAAATGATTACTAATAATGTACCTGTTTTTTGTATTCCTTAATGCCTAGGCTATAAGTAGCTTATGAAGTCTCGTAAAATTCAGAACATATTAATTACAGAAACACATGTCGATTGAAAGGTCATTATGATGCGAACAAAAGTACAACTAATTTTTCTAGTAAAGTTTATCTCTATTATAATTTATTCTCACTAAATTAATTTTATAATTCTTAAAACTAAAATTTTAATCCAATTTTGTTTATTAAATAAGCTACTGTCTCATTTTTGTGTTTTTTCTATTTGTATGGGCTATCCATCCATATAGTTACACTGATGAGGAAGGTAGGATTTCAAAAGAAATATACACCCATATGCACAAAAAGTGGGAAACCATTTTGGAGTTTTAAAAAAATCTTTGTTACACTCGCCCGAGATGCAAGCCTCAACCTTATTGTCACATTCACTCTCTCGTAAGAGTGAAACTCTAGAATATGCATGTCTGCCATAAACTGTGAAAACACAAGGACTTTTTCTGTGTCAGGGGGAAAAAATCGGGAATTTCACAAAATACAAATATACTGGAATATTTTTGATTTTTGAAGAGTAAGCTGTAATATTATTAGGCCTTTGCACAGAAGAAACATCAAACTGAAGAAATAATCATGTTAAATTACTTATCTTTCACCCCTAACAATACCTTTTTCTTTCTCCTAGAAACATTGTGTTGTGAGACAACTTATCAATGTCAAACCATTGTGTTGTGAGACAACTTATCAATGTCAAACCATTGTGTTGTGAGACAACTTATCAATGTCAAACCATTGTGTTGTGAGACAACTTATCAATGTCAAACCATTGTGTTGTGAGACAACTTATCAATGTCAAAACATTCTTTTCTAAACACCATTGACTTCACAATAGTCAATTTGATGAAAAGTAAGATTTCATTTTTTTAAACTACTTTCTAAATAAAGTGGCTGGAAAAACGGGGATTCCATCAGGATAAGCCTGGAAAACAGAGGGAATTTTCTATTAAGAGAATAGTGTCCACCCTGACATGTGACAACCGATTAAGGTGAGTTATTACTTAAAGTTTTTGATTGTGGACCAGTCTATGAAGGTGTCGCATCCCGGGCAATGTTCAGCCATCTCTGAGAAACTATTCTGAATCCTGGTGGGGTCATAGATTGTCTTCAATATTATTGTTAGGGACATCGAAATATCATGAGACATATTTCATAGAACTTTTACTTAGCACTTTGAAATTAACATCGAATTAATTTTAAATTTGATTATAGCAGTTTAAAATGTTTTATTCATATGCGAAATAAAGTTGAATCTTTTTGCGAAATTAATTTTTGGCATTTTATATGCGAATAATGGTCAATTATTTTGATTTCAAAGAGAAACTTACAATACCTATCCAATTATACACATTTTTACTTGATAGAAGAGGACAATGTTCTTTGCCTGAAATTGCCATGAAAAATAGTACCAACAGCATTTTTATAGTTTTCTTCTTAATATTCCCCTAGAACAAATAAAAATTTCCAGTCCAGAAAGAAATATTTCACTCCACCATTGGTAAATAAAACGTAAAATAAGTGTTCAACTAGGTTATTATGACAGTTGAAATGTGACCACACCTACGATTGAATTGTTTCTTTTTCTGCAACTTTTAGCTGAAAAATGCCTTTTATTTAATAAAATCCAATAATTTTTTGTTTGGTTTTAGCACCGCGTCTTGCTAACCGTTCGAATTGGATGCTTATGTACTAATTACATTAATGGGTCGAGGATGAGCAAGTTTAATTTAAAAAATGTACTCGCATTTGTGTTTAGAAAGAGAAGGAAACCATTTAGGAAAAACTACCCTCGGTATACTCGACCGGGATCAAACCACAATATCCTCATCATTGTTAGTCTAATCTATTGTGAGAGTGATGCCTTAGACTATGCAGCCACTGAAGCAGGTTCTAATCAGAATTTTATTTAGGTACCATGAATTAGGCTCTATAGTTATGAGAAATCAATAAGGGTACAAGTGACACATTCATAATAAATCAATTTTTGGACAGTATATAGCCGTTTATTAGCTCCTCCCCCAAAAAAGGTTTATTTTTATTTTTTATGAATGTATTTTAAAGTGAACCTGAATCAAATATATTAAGACCCACTTCACTGGCCACATGGTCTAAGGTGTATTTCTTGGTTTAGACTGGTCTGCTAATTACAGAGAGATCATGGTTCGAATCAGTCAGGTGTACTGAGGGTGGTTTTTCCTTAATGGTTTCTCATTATTCACGCAAATGTGGGTACACTTTTTTAAATTCAACCTTCTTCGTATTTAACCCATTAGTGTAATCATCATATATGCATATGTCTTATAACCTGAACAGATTATAAAAATATATATATTAAATATTCTCAAATTTCAAATATGTTTTAATTCTTTTATGCTTTACAAATATTATAAAGTGTTTATTTATATACTAGAATCATTTATAAAATGTTTTATTGTGCTACCGTTTGAATTATTTAGTTATAATCTAATAGATGAAATTATCGCAAGGTGACCTGGTGGTCTAGGGGTGAGGTGTCGGACTTGTATGCTGGCGGCCAGGGTTCAATCCTCAGTCCCGGCACAGATTTATCTGATTTCCAAACCCTTCCTTCACCTCTGACAAGACGTGTATTAATCACAACTTGTGAATGTGTGGAATGCCAGGCCTCCACCGTGGTTCGGATCCCACGTTAAACTGTAGGTCCTCCATTTCATCTCACAATCTCCCTACCATTACACATTTGTGTAAGTGCGTATAACCCGAACGGGTAGTAAGACGTGGTAGTAATAGTAATAATAAATTATTGCGACAAGCAATTCAGTTACTTTAGATTTTTCATATACATTTTAAATCTACACTTTGTTTACCTTGAAAGGCAGCAAGCTTATAGACTGACTTTGGTAGGTAAAACAGTATCTGATAGTTATTAAAGTTACCATTTTTTTTAAATGTATTCATACATTAATATGCAGTGGTTTGATAGATATCAATACCGTTTTTGTGTATTATTATCTTTTATTTGATGTTCATGATAAGAACACTAGAATCAAAACCACTGTCACTGTTCCACGCTCTGATAACATCACTAGAAACACCAAAATATATCTACAGAACACACTGATGCTATTTGTGTTGCTAATCTAATACGTTTACTTTTGTAATTATAGCAATACCTATAGAATAACAAACATAATATAGTAACATGTAAAATGTCACCTACCCCATTTCCGTGAGCCGGATCTGTCAAGTTACAGTAGTTCCCATGACTTCTTTGGTGCTGACTGACAGCTTTGAAAAGTTACCAGGCCAAATTATGTATCCCTACGCCGAACCATATGATCTTCAAAAACATGTGTTTAGCAGCTATAACTCCTGACGGTCAAAATGTAGGTATATACCTAAATGTTGACTGTCAAAAGTCAGCTGTGAGCTGTCAGTCAGCACCAAAGAAGCCGTGGAGCTACTGTAACTTGCAGAGAAGGGTAGGGTCGGTGGCAAGGTAGATGATTGGGTTTGAAATGATACTGGAGGTTCCATTTTTTGGGTTTATTAATAGCGCTAAGAGCTAATACAGAATGTGATGTTAAAAGGTGTTACTTATACATATGCACTCATGAGAGAACTAGCTAAGTCAGGAATACTTGAAATGTTTGGCTCGACTGACACCGCTCACGCCTTACAGACTCGACCTGGTACGCTGGGAACAGCGATTGCCCTCTCGTACAAGTATCAATGATGACACAATGTTCTAATCCATACAGTCCGGCGATGGGCAGAGTAACTGATTTTGAAAAAGATATTAATCAGGGTGTCCAGCGACCTGGAAAACAGGGAATTTGCTTGGTCAGGGAAAAGTCATGGAATTTTATTAAATTTCTGGAAATTTTACATTTTATCTATACAAAGTCCAAATATTTTGATTCACAATAGTCAAAATAACACTTCTTCCAGTTAATAACCAGCTGGAATCACTTTCACACCATTGACTATGTTTAGCAGACTAATATCACTTCTCAAGGTCAACAAGTGAGTTTTGTGTCTTTCCACCTTTCTGCCTCGTGTCTTTAGCAAAAATTGAGTCATGGTTATTCACATGCGCAAAATTTGACTAGGCCTACATTTTAAGTAGAAGGAACTAAGAATGACTCTGTCCCACAACTATTTTAAAACGTTCTTGCTTGAGACAATCTTTTAATGACTCAATACAATTTTACTGAAATCTATTTTTAACTTGAAATAGTCCATTTCCCCTGAGGCAGAAATTGTTTAATCCCTTTATTGAGTGACACAACTTCAGAATGTGTGTGTATCTAGAAAAAAAAAAACCTATTTAATCTGTGATCTTAAAAACATATTTTTGTAATATACTTAATATCGATAAATAGTGGTCTGGGAAAAAGTAAATTGGGTCTGGAAAACCTGGAAAAGTCAGGGAATTTAGAAATATAGTTTGGCTGGACACGCTGTTAATGTGTCTGACCTGATAACCATAAAATAAAAGGTCTTATAGGCTAATCTGGCCTAGTTATCGCACAACTGAAACAAGACTGATGCGAGTAGTTATAACTTTTTCATAATGTTTATAATTCATTACAAGTTTGCTTGGCCAGTTCTTTCAGTCACTTAGATTCAACGAAGTTATTCAAATTAAAATAAACATCCCAATCTAGCTCAGAGCTGTGACAATCTTATATCAATGTTGGCCGCAAGGTGAGCACAAAATTTAAAAAGTTGAATATAAACTAACATTTTAGCTAAACATATTTGTTTTTGATGTTTTGTAATTTACAAAGCTGACATTTTTCAGACGTTGAATTTTTTTATTTAAAAATAAAATAAAAGGCAAACTAAAGTGAACTTTATAATTTAGGTAGAGGAGAGAGCTTTAGAAGTTTGGGGGACGGAAGAAAAACTTCTTGAAGAGAAAGATCTGCGTGAGGAGAAGAAGGGTAAATCCAAACTCAAGAAATATAACAAACAAATCAAAGGTCTGTATGGCTACACAACTCATTGCTAAATATTAAGTATTCTCTAGCACAAGTTTATCAAGAGCTATATTATTTTATTTTGATTTAAAAATGACACCTGGATATGATTCAAATTGATTATTGAATTTTAAAAAAACACCCAACCTAAAGAAGCTGGACTGTTCAGTTAGATTGAATTAAATGTGTTTATTTCGGAAAAGTTTTTTTAAGCCAAACTAAGTTTTTAATATTTGTAAATAGGAATTATTGTTTGTGGAAAAAAATTTATATTATATTATTACTCTCTGTAGTATAAAAAAATAAGTTACCCTTTTAAGTGTAATTGACTCAACTGCACTCTAATAAACATATATTGAATTATAATTTGTCATTTCTGCTGCTCTGTAGCAGACTTATGATGAAGTCGACTCCACCTTTGATGTTTATTCAGATTTAAATATGTAGGTTTGGTGTCCTAGTGGTCCAGGGGTAAGGAGTCAAGACTTCTGCGCTGGGGGTCCAGGGTTCAATCCTTGGTCCTGGCACATATATTATTACCAAACCCTTCCTTCACCTCTGACAAGACACCTTGTGAATGTGGGGAATGTCCAGGCCTCCACCGTGGTTCAGATTCCACGTTAAACTGTAGGTCCTCCATTTCATCTCACAATCACCCTACCATTACACATTAGTAGGGGTGTGTGAAGGTCACTTTTTAAATGCGAAGCGAATCTTGAAACTAACGAAGGAAAGTCGAAGTTACCTGGGATTTTGGCTGTCACTTAATGCCACTTTTAATTTTTAAATTAATTATATTTCTAGATCTTGTTAGTAACAATTTTCTTATTTGTTACTTAAAGACTATATTAATAACTAATGCATACAGGATTACTGATAAGCTTACTAACTTTACAATCAAGTTTTATTCTGGATATTGAAAAATGACACCTGGACACAGGAATCAAACCCGGGAGCTTTGGCTCGATTTGGGTTCGATTCCCCTGTCCAGGTATCATTTTTCAATTCTCAGAATATGATATCTAGATGGAGTAATCATCATTAAAAACATAATTAATACTTTTGGCTATTTGATTCTTAATTAAGTTTTAATTTTTATTTACATCTTGGAAATTTATAATATTATTTTGGAAACTTTACATATGCATGTCTTTTTATCTGAATTTTTCTGATAGTAATTATAAATAAAATTCTGTCTTTGTTTCCTACTTTTTGAATCAGCCATTTTTAATAATAAAGATAATGTGAAGAAGCTATGAAAAACTTCTGTGTCAAAATGCACTTGTAAATTTGTCACAAATAATCCCAAAGAGATAGAATATTAAAGACCAAACATTAGACGCGATCTGAGATGATAACACAACTAAAGCACTTTCTCTACTTCATAGCAGTGACCATGGTGTTATTTCTTTATACATATTTTTAATTTTACAAAATTATGTTGGTGATAGTGAATATATTATATTAACATTTACTCACTTGTTTTTGATCCATGCTTACGTTGTGTTAGCAAAATTACTAGTCATTGTTAAAGTTCTGTTTAGTAACTGTTTTAAAATTATTAACTATTGAAAAGTTATCTAAGTTTTATCCTTCATTCAAAATTTTTCGAATATGCGCAGGTTATTGTAAATGTCGAAGCCAAAGGAGATTTGACCTTCGACTTCTCAAAGCTTCGCACACCATTACACATCAGTGTAAGTGTGTGCAATTCGAACAGGTAGTAAGACACGGTGCTAATAATAATAAAAATATTAAGGTTATGTGGTATAGAGCACTAGGCTGAATCATTGTTTAAATTAGGAGGGATAGCCAGCACACTACTCTACAGTCTACTCTCCTGACCTGATGAATCTGTCTGTGACAGTGAAAGCTTGTCCTTAAAAATATGTTTATGTGTTTTTTAGTGTTATATCTAAACAATTTCTACTCCAGTATCTCCAAGGTAAGTGTGCTGGCTATCCCTCCTAATTTAAACCATAGTAAAAATATCAATAATAGTAGTAATAATAATAGGCATAAAAAATTAGGAATGGAATATCAAATCCCTAAGAATATTAAAGATTCGGAAATATTTCTGATTCAAGAGCCAATTCTGTAAAAAAAAAAGTGTTAATTTTCCAACAGAATTTTTTTTAGAGCTCTAATTGTGGGGTGACCTGGCGGTCTAGGGGTAAGGTGTCAGACTTCTGTGCTGGCGGCCGGGGTTCAATCCCAGGCCCCGCCACAAATTTATCTGATTACCAAACCCTTCCTTCACCTCTGACAAGACATCTTGTGAATGTGAGGAATGCCAGGCCTCCACCGTGGTTCGGATTCCACGTTAAACTGTAGGTCCTTCATTTCATCTCACAATCATCCTACCATTACACATTAGCGTAAGTGCGTATAACCCGAACGGGTAGTAAGACGCGGTGCTAATAATAATAATAATCTAATTGTGCTTATTGGTGGTCCAGAACCAATTATTACTATAGGATGAACTTACCAGCCTAGACCTACCAAATGTATGAATGTTATAATGAAAGAATTATAAGAACGAATGTTAACATTTAATCACTGTATCTTCTATTATATTTACATTTCTTATGTTCATAACTATTTCAAGATTGGGATTCAAAGATAAATTGGAGATTTGGATTCGATCCAACTGTAATAAAAATTAAGACTTAATGTCTGCAATTTATGGATTTAATTCAGGATTTTCAAGACTGCATTTTGTTCAATAAATGTCTAAATGGACAATTTCGAGTGAATTCAATTCAAAATTTTGTGAATATAATTAAGAATTTTTCTCAGGGTTGTTGGTTTTATAAATGTCGAAATGAATGCCATTCTCAGTGGATACAATCCAAAAATCTACAGATTTAATTCCATTTAATAAAGTGGATACAGTTTAATATTTTGGAGATATAATTTCAGAATTTTTCTTGAAGTTGTTTACTCAAGAAATGTCAGAAAGGAGACCACTCTGAGGAAGGTACCTCTGGATGTGAGAAATAATGTCAAAAATTAATTCATTTTCTTCTTTTCCAGCACTTCGCATGTCGGTACGTAGTAGTCTGTATGACCGAACCACTAATGTATCTCACCAGCACACCTTCGGACCAGAGACATACAATGAGGAAGATGACAACTATGCACGGCGATGTCGGACGTGCGACTATGAAGAGACATTTGAGAAGATGTGATTTGAAATGCACAGCTTTGCTACGCACACACTTTTCAAATGAGCTTTCAATGATTGGCATTGGAATTTTGGCGGCTACTTGGATATTATGTTTGAAATCAACTATCCATGCATGTTTTGTCTTGAATTAGGGTTTGAATCCTGGCCTACAACTCCTTAACATCTCAAAATAAAGCTAGTGTTAAGACCAGAATGGAGGTAATCAGCAAGATAAAAGTAGTCATACCCCTGGCGCAAATAGCCCATTATGTAAATCACTATTGTAAACTTTGTATTGCACATGTCTATTTATCTGGTGTGGGCTTAGTCAAATTCTTGCATGTCATAAGATGGGCAAACCACCTCTTAAAAAGGTTTAATTTGAATCCTGTGAGTTCAAAATATTTTAATGAAATAGGAAAGAAGGTGAAATACGAGATATTTGGAGTCGAATCATTATAATCGCTGTCCCAAGAGGAGATGATCCCATTTTTATGTCGGATGTTTGGAAAGTTTTAATTTATAATGTCAATGAATTAATATGATAGCATAAATGAAGCATACTTTATGAAAATAAAAATACTAACATTTTAATTCCACATGGCATCCTCCCTGTACAGGAAGTTGTCTTCAGTGATGCCAATTTAGATGCGAGATGAAAACTTCACTGAAAGACTATTGTTTCACCATTGTTCTTTCTTGATGATGTGGTGTTAACATAATAGGGTTTACAAATGGCTAGCTAAGTGGTTATCTGAGACTTGGATGTGTTGACAATTTTAAAATAAAATGGGTTTTGTGTATTTTATCAACCAATATTATTGTGTTAGTAATTCACTTAACAAATAAATAGTCTAATAGTGCAATAATTTTTATTATAATTGTTATTTTGTATAAAGCCATTTCAATATTTTTTCGTCTTGTTGAGTTCCACCTTTATATCGTTGGTTCCACATAGAGATGGGCACTTTGAAGTGAAATCTATCAAATATTTCTATAATAACAACCAATTGATGGACACATCATTTGAAAGAAAGGTATTTTAATCAATGGTCATCTTTACTATTTTTGTGAATCAAGTCTTAATATTTGTTCAAGTTATCCAGTTTTTTTTATACACTAATGGAATATGGATAAGATAGGTATTAAGAGGAAATGTACCCAAATGTGTGTGGATGGGGAGAAGATCATCTACAGCCATCTTGCGTGTCAAAACCTACTACACCCGATCCCCTTGTTATTAGGAATTTAGTCTAATGTGGCCACCAATGTGGGTTTCAAATATGAAAATGAATGATTGAATGAAATTATTTAATTTCTATTTTAGGTTGAAAAAAAAAATTCCACCTCTATTGAGTTAGGTTATTAAACTTGACCCTTTTCCTGGTGCGGGTGTGATTCAATGTTTGATCACAATGAATTATTGTAATGTCATCTATCAAACCACTGCACTCTTAATTAGTCTGAATACTCCATATGGAAGTTAATAGATGAAGCTACCAGTTAAATGCTATACTATTACCATGAATCAAGTAATAAATAACAAAAATATTGGTCGAGTACAAGTAGAAAATGGCTGTGTCCTACACACTCCAAGGAATGGGCATTTTCTAATAAGTTTTAAAATATATATTTGACATAATAATCAAGTATTTAATAAATAAGCTTTTAGTCATTTTTTAATATAAAATTATCAAATAAAACGCAAGAGAAATAAAATTGTAAGTAGTGTTTGTTCATGATAGGTTCAAAAATCATGTTAAAGTTTCGGATTGCCAACAATTGTAAAAGATCACTGTTTTTTTAAATTATATGTTAAGTTTGCTTTATTTTAAATGTAAAAATATAAGTTTTCTCACCCTATTTCATTACTTTTAATAATGTCCTATTACTGAATACGAAACAATATTTTAATCCTAATTAAAAATACTTATTTATTTTGGAATGTTACCGTATCTGTGATGTGTAATATAGTGCATACATTAATACCTTTTAATACACACACATTTACTTCGAAAAGAGAAAATACCTGTTTATATATATAAAAAATACATTATTCTATTTAAAGAACTTGTTTCTGTCATGATCAATCACATGGATTAAATTCGTCGATAGCCATTTTGAAGCTATGTTCGTTAGACCTTTTGTGAAAGTGCTGTGAATAACAACTTTTTAAATCATAAAAAAGCTTTGTGCCCAATCTCAAATAAATATATATATTGGCCTAAATTACAGTAGTTAAATCACATTCATACATTACTGTATATTTTCATTACAGTTATCCAAGGTGACATGTCAGTGTAGGAATAAATTAGGGACTATTTTTAATAACATTTTTAGCTGTCATCCAAGTAAACTAAAGTCGTGAATGTACTATAATTGGCCCATGATGATAGAAGTTTCTTATAACTCATAATGATTCGCAGTAAACGTGACAATAATTCAAACCCTGACCTCTACATTACCAGACAATATTGACCCTTTAGCTTCATTGTTAATTTTTTCTTTTTTTAACTTGGCAAGTTGAATGGCCAATAACCAGATTGTCAAATTCAAGCATTTTAAATAAAGAAGAAAATGCTTAAGTAACTAAACTAGGCTTTAGTCTATAATTGGAATGAATGGATTTTTAGGAATGACTTTATTTCAGAATATAGCCTTGTGAAACTCTCAAAAGAGTTATTTGACATTTACACTTTGAGATGAATTAAATTAAATGTTAAAATATAAAAACTGTAAATGTAGTGATAGTTATATTAAAACAATTTGATTCCTTTTTATCTTCTGCGCCTACTCCTTCGGGTTCTGAAAACAGAATAAACCAGATTATTAATTAAAGTATGCATATCACTTTAGAATTAAGATGGATTCACATGTTTGCTGAAAATAGACAAGAGAATCTGCCCGAGTAGTTCAGCAATTAACACGCTGTATGTTGACCCACGAAGCATTGCAACACTAACCTAAAACATTTCACTATCAACATATTTTCTATTGATTAAACATTTACTTTCTATCAGTGTCACCCACCTCGGTGGCGTAGTTGGCTAACGCGCTTGTCGTGTTGAAGCTCGGCCGCTGAGGACGGGAAGATCGAGGTTCGAATCTCAGTCGGGTGAACTGGGGGTGGTTTTTCCTAAATGGTTTTCCACTCTCCCTCCACGCAAATGTGGGTTCACTTCCTCTAATTAAACCTTCCCAATTCCTAATCCATTAGCGTAATTAGTACTTAAAGCGTATAACCCGAATGGGTAGTAAGACGCGGTGCTAAATATAATAACAATAATAATAATCTATCAGTGTCATGAAACAATCCAATACATCAATACACACGCTTTCCAATAATGACTATTTGAAATAGGCCCTATCCCCACAACAGCCAACAAAGCTATGTGCTTTCAAATGCACATGCATACTGATTTGGGATGGTTGGTTAGAGCTCGATTTGAATTTAAATCCCAATATTTTCGGATGAAAATGCTTTTAATCTGAATATATTTTTTAATTAACAAGCCACAAGAAACACCCTCTTCGATTTCTTTCACACAAAAGTTTATGCTTCTCTTGTATTATATTTAAAATGTAAAAGTTTGATATTTGTGGTTTAAAATTTACCTAAAATTTGATAAATAAATAATATTATTATTATTATTAGCACCGCATCTTACTACCCGTTCGGGTTATACGCACTTACGCTAATGTGTAATGGTAGGGTGATTGTGAGATGAAATGAAGGACCTGCAGTTTAACGTGGAATCCGAACCACGGTGGAGACCTGGCATTCCTCACATAATAAATAATAAAACTAAAAACAAATATAGAGATTATATTTAACTGAAAGGTTTGAATTGGGTTTTTAAGGTCATAACATAAGCTTTAATTTGATCCAAAGTAATCAAAATTGGTTCATAAATTATTAATTTAAGAATATTTTATGTAATTATAACCTAAATCAAAGCAACTCTATTATCAAGAAAAGATTTTTTTTCTCTTCAAAATTGCACTATGGGTCATTATTTATGAAAGTTAAAATTTGAAGATATATAAAAAGCTTTAGCTTGCTTGTACATACACATTTAGAGGAATAGGATATAAAGAAAATCTGAGGTGTAAGGGCATAGTGATAGTCTCATGTTACCAAAGCAAATGTAAAAACTATAATTACACTAATGTAGGTAAATTAAATGCTTATATTTCCATATGACACTGTACTCACTTCTTAGGTCCTTTCACAAAGCACCAGTCAACTCCGATTTTCTGACCAAGGATTTCAGTTCCATTTAAAGAGTCTCTGGCTTTCTGGGCTTCGTTGTAGGTTTCATACTCCACTAAAGCATATCCCTGAAATAGATAGTTAACTACAACACCAATCAAATAACAGTTATATTTAAAAAGAAATGAAACCTATTTTACTACAGCAGTGTAAGGGTGTCCAAAGCTTCAAAACTTTGACTTAGCTTTGATACAAGTACTAGCTTCGACTTCACTTTGAAATATTTTTTTTGCTACAATCATGAAAGCTAAATTATTACATTTATGTTTAATTATTGACTTGTGTGCTGTTATAGTGGAACCTGACTAATTCTAAATAGTCTTTTAATTCAAATTTTTCACCTGGTTCTGGAAATTTTGTATTAAAACAATGTTAAAAAATTGTGGATGATTCAAATTTTGCTATGGTTAATTCAAACTTTTCGTAAGTAAGAATATACTGTGCAATATTGTTTTCCTATTTCTAGTTGTGGCGCTGTGTTGTTCTCCTATTCCTCTCACCCACTTTGGTGGCCACGTGATCTAACACACTATTCTCACAGTAGACTAGACTGCCGATAACAGGAGATCGAGGTTTGAATCTCAATTGGCTGTACTGAGAGGGATTTAATCAAAATAGTTTTCCACTCTTCCTCCAAGCAAGTGTGGGTACACTTCATCTAAATACACTCTTTCTAATCAATAAAACAATTAGCATAAATTAGTACATAAGTGAATAACCCAAAAGGGTAATAATTAAGATGTGATGCTAAAAAATAAAATATATTCCTTTCTCTATTTCTCATCCTATCCATTCTTGTCACTCCTATAATACTTCTCGAAAATTCCATAGGCTTGAATTCTTTTTTCATCCTGGTCTTTCATTACCCACATTTCCGCACAATATGTTAATAATGGTTTTAGTATATATACATTACAAATCAATATTTATATGGAAAAAAACTAAAGTAATTAAATTGTGATAGCAGCTTGATTTATCAGAATAAAACTAAATATTGTACAAACAATTGTGCAAAATAAGTTTTTTAAAGCCATTTTTCCACATAAAGTTATATAAACCATAATTTTTTTTCAAGCATAAAACAATAAAAAAAATTCAAACTTTGATTTGGCTTTGAGAATATTTAATTTATTTGATTCAAGTTTGCTTCGAATTTAAAAAGTGGACTTTGAGCACCCCTACAGCGGTGTTTCTAAACTGGCGCATGAAAGGTTTCAGGGGGCACTCAACATACTGCTTGGTTTTATTGATAATTTTTTTTTTTACCAAAGTAAGTCTGATTAACAAATTAACACAATTATTTTGTCTTGGTATCATGGACTTTACTAATCCTTTATTTCCCTTTGTCATGGATTTGTCTGGCTTATCGTTTATAAGCTTTGTTAAAAGTTGCCAGGGAAACTTGATAAGGATGTTGGAGTTGATGAGATAGTAGAGGAAGCAAAGCTGGTCATGTGATGAAGATTTAGGAGGAGAGAATACCAAATAGAATGATAAATATGAAGTACAGTAGCCCCACGACTTCTTTGGTGCTGACTGACAGCTCACAGCTGAGAGCTGACTTCTTTGAAAAGTTACCAGACCAAATTATGTATCCCTACGCCAAACCATATGATCTGCAAAAACACGTAATTAGCAGCTGCCACTTCTGACAGTCAAAATTTAGGTATGTACCTAAATGTCGACTGTCAGAAGTCAGCTGTGAGCTGTCAGTTAGCACCAAAGAAGCCATGGGGCTACTGTATGTAGGAAAAAGACCACATGGGTAGAGCAGATAAAGAAAGCATGCAAGTGAGAAGAGAAGAATAGTGGAAGGATAAAGGAGGATAGAAACTGACCCGTCAAAAGGCTGGAAACATTTGATAATGATGATGATGACCCTTTCACTTTGATACACAACTTTTTTAATGTATCTACCCAAGATGACCTATGTTTTGAATTATTTTAAAAACCATACCTAAACCCAAGAATCAAACATGGGACCTTGGCTTAGCTTTTATGTTAAAGTATGATTTTTAAACTATAAATTTAATTGTGTTCACCTTCAAACAAAAATTCCCCTAATTTACAATAATTTACACCATGTGTGTTGATATTCAAGGAATTTGTTTCCTAGTGATCTTGGACAAATCAATCAGTTTTGTTTCAGTTTTTATCTTTTATTAAATATACTTTTTAGTTGTTTTTTCCGACTGTGGCACAGCATATAAACAAAAACATGTTTATAAAGTGAAGTATGTGTGGAAAAGGGGTGAATTTGAAAATTATGAGGAGCCGGGGATAAGGATTGAAACATTTAAGGGTGTATGGCCCAAAATTAATTAATTATATATATATATATTTATATTAGTAGGTCTTCTTAAACCAAACTTGGATCAGTGTATAACATATAGATTAAATGTATATTTCAAGCACAGTGTTTACTCAAAGTTTGAAATTTTGGCATCTTGTGCAACAATTTTAAGGAAAACCAAATGATGCAAGGATTTGGAATGTTAGAAGTACTTAAGGAAGTTTATTAATAGGAAATGATTTTATTTAAATGAACCTTCAATAGCGTAAAAAATTGCCAAATAAATGCAATATTCAATTAATTATTTTGTATACTTAAATCTGTGTAATAAATGGGGGTAGAAATCAATTAATGCCGACTTGTTTTAACTTTATAATGGTACTTCAGTCACATTAATATTCAATCTGAAACTCATGAAAATTGATACAAGTTGAGGCGCTACATATTTTGCCCCCGGGTTTTGAAAATATATCTGATACAAGCCCGCAATAGCCGAAACAAAACAGCCCGGTTAGAGCAGAGCAGACAACTCATCCCTTCTCACTCCAAGTCACTAGCTGTCTGTCCTTGAAACCATACATATGTTGCAAGTGGTTTTGGCATGTTTGTAAAGCTCGTCGCCCTGAACTATCACCATCTCTCTTTAGGAATTATTATTTTCAAGTCAGTGTAGAAAGTGCTACTATTGATGAAAGGATTTTTTTCAGTGTGGCTGAGTGTAATTGCATTTAATGTCTTTAGAGATGTGTGAACTGTATTAATTGTGGGAAAACAGGCAGGCCGGTTTAGTACGAGAGTGATACCTTAAATCGTTGGGCCAGTGAAGCAGGTGTCATTAAATTGATTTGCAATATTTAAGAGTCATAAAAATCTACACATGAGTTTAAGAGTCCTTGTCACATTACAAATATTTAAAAACATGATAAAACATAAGGTTTGTCTTAGGTTGTTTGAAAAGGAAATATTAATTTATGTTTACCACCAATGGGCTCAATTGGAAGGTGTGTTGTATAAACATGGGATGTTGTGAGTAGCGAATGGCATAACAGGTGTTATGACGAAAGTTATGGTGAATCAATGCACAAATAAACAAGAAGCGCTGACACTAAAAGGAGGTTTCAGCAGTCCATAGCTAGAGACCAGGCCGGTCGCCCAGTTTAGATGGGGGGGCGGGGGTTAATTCCTTGGGGCTGACTTTGAAGATTGTAAGCTAGAAGGTGACGAGGCCACGCAGGCAAAGTCCAGTCGGGGCTGCCACTCGAGCCCAAGGAACCAAGTTCAACGACCGTGCAGAGACCGCCCAACAGTCAGTCAGGCCATAAGTAAACCTTGTAATACTTTGTTTAGAATAGTAGTATTAATAAACCTTTAAAACCCAACTCTTAACGCCAATCACAGACACACACAAGTAATCCTATCATCATCCCCACCTACCCCCGGTCAAAGACATCCTGACATATCTCCAGGCCCACATAGTTAGAGCTGCAGAAGGGGGTAGGTGACAGTTATAAGATATGTGGATGATGCTATACAACTATTTTTGGGAGTAAAATCAGTTAAAAATTAAAGATGGGATGCATCCAATATTTCTTGAATCTGAATCTTAAGTTTTCTTTAGAATCTCAAATTCAAATTTGAATCTTTAAAAGTATAACATTTTAGTTAAAGTGAAAATAATTAAAATTTAATTTAAAAAAAATTGTTTAAGTCTTGGTGCCAATGACAAATGATATTAAATTCTTTGAACTGTAAAATGACACCTGGACATGGGGAGTTAACCCGGGACCTTTGGCTTAGTATGCCAATGCTTTTACCACTGAGCTCTCCAGTAATCATCCAGTGCCCAGAGCCATTCTTCACTCATAAATTAAGGCAGAGTCTGTGATGGACATGTGGAAATCGTCAGCTACAATTTAAAGAATATGGTATTTAGATGTGGCTATAACCATAAATATCCCTTTGACTCAACTAATTTCGACCAACATTTTAAGTTATTACCTAACTGATACGAGAGTAAAATACTGAAAAAACGACACACAAAAAAACAACTGGTCTTTGAATATATTATGTGAACATTGCACTTACTTTCAAAAAGCCTGTGCGCCTGTCCAAGTTCAAGTTTAGATTTTTGATCTCTCCGTATTCCGAGAACTTGTCATGGATATCATCTTCCTGGGCCTCTTCATGAACAGACGTCACAAACAAAATCCAGCCTTCCACGGCTAGAGACAAGATCAAACAAGAGTTTATTAGCGCCGCGTCTTGCTACCCGTTCTGGTCATACGCATAAGTACTAATTACACTAATGGAATAGGAATTGGGAAGGTTGAATTAGAGGAAGTGAACACACATTTGTGTGGAGGGAGAGTGGGAAACCGTTTGGAGGATGCCAAAGAAAGAGATGAGAGGAGTTGATAACAAAGCGTGCAAGTAGGAGGAGAAGAATGGTGGAAGGATAGAGGAAGATGGAGGGATTTTACTAAACTGACCGAGCCACAGGCTTGAAACGGATTATGATGATTGGTAAGTTTGAGACCACTATCATTCACAATTTTAAACATGGAGGGTGAATTATATATAGGAAATTCACCCATATTTGCATGAATATAGGATGGTAAAAATTGCATACCAGTGCACCCAACTGTGTTTAAAAACCCTTATATATCTATGGCCGGCAACTAAGTCTACTCTTTATTGTATGACCACTAATGCAGGTAGTGTTTTCCAGAACTTGAATTTCATCAATATTTTCTTTTCCAGTATAGTGATAGCTAAAATATTTTACAAACCTTTTTATAGAGCTGAGATGCTCGAATCTTATGGGAGTCAATAGATATGAGATTAATAAAAAAAATCACCTGCTTTGGTGGTCTAACCCGCTACTCTCGTGTTAAACTAGACTGCCGAAGACGGGGAGATCAGGGTTCGATCTCGGTCGGGTGCACTGAAGGTAGTTTTCTTAATGGTCGTCCACTCTCCCTCCAAACAAATGTGGGTGCACTTCCTCTTAATTAAACCTTCCTAGTCCCTTGCCCATTAGTGTAGTTAGTACATAGGCGTATAACCCCAATAAGTAGTAAGACACAATGCTATAAAAATCAAAAAAGTATCCCAAATACAATATAATGAAGACCTTGACTTGATAAACGATAATAATTCTAATCAATTGTTAAACGGAATTAGACCTATATACTCTCGTATGATTGGGAAAATAACAAAAAGAAAAAATTATATAAATATATATTTTGTTTATTCAAAAAGGTACAGCTTTGTTTTGATAATGTAACGGATATGACAAACAAAATTTAGAGCTATTCACTTTGCTGAGCATATGGTCTAAGAGGCTACTACTCCCGCAGTAAACTATTCACTGCCGATGACAGGGAGATTGAGGTTCGAATCTTGGTTGGGTGTACTGAGGATGTTTTTTCCAAAATTGTTTTCCACTCTCACTCTACACAAATGCGGGTACACTTCCTTTAAAATATAACCTTCAGAATCACTAAAACCATTAGGGTAATTAATACTGAAGTGTTTAATTTGAATGAGTAGTAATACGCCGTGCTAAAAAAAATAACATTTGTTAGTGGTACCAAGTCTCGAATAACTTTTTCAAACTCCAATTTGAAATATTTTGGTCACGGTATACTAAAGTTGTACATTTAAAAAAAATCATGCATTAAAATTTAAATTCAAAAGAAAGTTTAAGATTCGGATCTGAGAACTAAAGTATATTTGATTACATTAATAGGAAGGATTAAGTAAAGTAGAATTTGAGAGAAAATTTACCCACATTTATGTGGGAGGAGAGTGGAAAACCATTTAAGAAAAGACAATCTTAGGACATCCAGCAAGGATTCAAACCCAACCTCTTTGTCCCCATAAAACCATATACATGGGTGTCAACTAAACTTAACCAATGAAATCTCCGACCTTTTCCCTGATTTCCCCTGATCATTTCCTAAAATTCCTGACTAAAAAAGTATGTCACTTCCTTCTAACTTGCCACCCCCCTCCCTTCACCCTTGTTTTTCTATTAATCTTTTTAATAATAATAATAATAATAATAATGTTTTAAAATTTGAATTAAAATTGTTTACTAGGAATTAAAAATATATTACACAGCTACAAACAAAAAAATGACATAATTTACTGTATTCCCGTTTTTTCCCGATCACTTCAAATTCCCGGCTAATTCCCGTTTTCCCTGATTTTCCCGGATGGTAGACACCCTGATATATTATTGTATAAACACACACAAGTTGAAATACAGACTTCAGCCAATCCTCCATTCAAACTGATTGCTCGTTCCTAACATCACCGACTAATTAGAAAAATGTTTTGAATTGATTTAAATTTTAAACTTTGTTTAATTTCTGTGTAAAATATTATTAGATCCAACCTCTGCCACAATTATTCTCTTCTTTCTTGAATTCAAATATTATGGTAAGAAAATTAGTAAATAGCCTTGATACAAAGCAGGACAATTTTGTAGAATTTAATACACATTATTTGTAAAATTTAATGAGCGTTTGAATGTTATATAAATTAAGTTTTTGGAGTCCAAAGATATCAACTTTACAATAATCATGGAATTGATGAACACTTGTAAGAAATACTAGAAAATTACTTGGAGTTTACAAAAACTTGTAATGAATACACTTACTAAGAAGTAAAAACATACACTTTACTCTAATTATCATTATTATTATTAGCACTGCGTCTTACTACCCGTTCGGGTTATACGCACTTACGCTAATGTGTAATTGTAGGGTGATTGTGAGATGAAATGGAGGACCTACAGTTTAACGTGGGATTCGAACCACGGTGGAGGCCTGGCACTCCCCACATTCACAAGATGTCTTGTCAGAGGTGAAGGAAGGGTTTGGCAATCAGATAAATCTTTGCCAGGACCGAGGATTGAACCCCGGCCGCCAGCACAGAATTCTGACACCTTACCCCTAGACCACCAGGTCACCTTTTACTCTAATTAAGTGTGAGCTTTGCAGGATAAATAAAGGCTGTTGTTATTATTTCTAAGTATGAATCTTACTTATATCACTCATGTAAGTCTATTCAAGGTTTATTTCAGTTAACAGTAATTTTGGTGCGACTGACATAAAAACATTAACCAAGGATGTAAATAAGTTACATAATTGGAAAAAGGGTCGAGAAGGAAATTGGGAGATAATAACTCAAACGGTTCTTACATCTTTGGGGTCCAGGTTCTTCCCCGTCACCGTCAACGTCCATGGTTTCATATTCCCTGATATCTTCTCTTGCAGAATTCTCTGTCCCGAAACCTCGTACCTTTCCTTTTCTTTGCTTTCTCTTTGAGCCTCGCAATACCTTCTGGAAAATGTAAGAATTGATTTGTTACAAAAACAACAGTTAATTGGCTCATGCCATTATTTGAATAGAACTGTATTGTTTGGTAAATTAATTTAGCTTTAATAAAAAAAGTGCCATCTAAAACATGATTCATGTAAAACAAACATATATTTTCAAATGGAATATTGATGAAGTGAATGCTGTACATTATATTTAAAAAAAAATCACACCTGGACAGGGACTTGAACCCTGGTCATGGTGTCTACTCAACTTGACCAATGAAATCCCCGACCTTTTCCCTGATTTCCCCTGATCATTTCCTAAAATTCCCCACTAAAAAGTATGTANCCCCTCATTTTTCTACTAATCTTTTTTATGAATAAAAATAAGTTTAAAAATTTGAATATTTTTTACTAGGAATTAAAAATATATTACACAACTAAAACAAAAACATGACATAATTTACTGATTCAATGATTATTGTATTTCATATTTTGAGTGAAATATCATTTTCCCTGGATTTTTATTGTGATTTACCAAATTCCCGGGTTATTCCCGTTTTTTCCCGATCGCTTCAAATTCCCGGCTAATTCCCGTTTTCCCTGATTTTCCCGGGTGGTAGACACCCTGCTGGTTGTCCAGCTTTAGCTCTTTTATCTGATAGCTTGGGATCTTAATTGATCACACGAACGTAGGTGAAGAGTTCCGCATGTCCATCACACCCTCTGCCTTAAAATATGAGTGAAGAATGACCCTGGGCACGGGACAATTCCTTGATAGCTCAGTGTTTAGAGCATTGGGGTACTAAGCCAAAGGTCCAGGTTCGATTCTCGTGTCCAGGTGTCGGTTATCTATTCAAAGACTGTGATATTTAGATGTGACTCTAACCATACTACCCGCCTCGGTGACATAGTTGGCTAATGCGCTTGTCGTGTTGAGCTCGACTGCTGAGGACGGGGAGATCGAGGTTCGAATCTCGGCCGGGTGAACTGTTTTTTACCCCCCCTAAATGGTTTTCCACTCTCCCTCCACGCAAATGCGGGTTCACTTCCTCCAATTCAACCTGCCCAATTCCTAATCCATTAGAGTAATTAGTACTTAAAGCGTAGAACCCGAACGGGTAGTAACACGCGGTGCTAAATATTATTATTATTATTCTAACCATACTTAGCAACTACAGTAGCTCTGCTATTTAATCCAGCGGTATGTGCCAAACTCTAGTGACCGAGCTATTTAGAAATGGCTCCGTGTCAGTGTGACAACCATTTAACTAACCGCACCAGCGGTAGAATTGTCTATAGTGTCACTCTGACAATAGACTATAAGTTTATCGTTGATGATAGGGAGATTGGGTTTGAATTCCTGTCAAGTGTAAAAAGGGTGTTTTTCCTAAAATGGGTTTCCCCTTTCCCTCCCCGTGAATGGGTGTACACATCTTCTTTAAGTAAACCTTCCTTATTACTAATAATGCATTAGCATTATTAAAACATTTAGTAAAACCATGTTAGACCAAACCCTGGTAGTTCGAAATTCCTGATAATCCGAACACACTTTACGGAAAACAAGGAAAAAAATTAAGTCAAATGAAATATATTTTATTGGTTGACAATCTAGAAGTTAAAAGAGAATTGTAAGAAACAGTGATATTTGATAGTAAAATAATTCTTAATATATATATGTTGTCGTCAAAACAATGTGTTTTCCTGTAACTAAAAACAATTATACTAGATACAGATGGATGGATGGATATAGATAGATAGATTACATGTTATACATCTGATAAATAAATGAAATTTGATTGATTCAACTCATTCAGCTGTAATTTAAAATTCGTGAAAATAGCCATTTTAAAGATTTCTCTTGTGATGAGTTCTATGTCTAAAAATCGGAAGAAGAAAACTTCTAGAACAGGTCCACAAACTTGATAATTATTCAGATGAATATGAAATATAAACTTGACAAGCTTTTTTTTTTTCAAAAGTGCAATTTTTCTAATTAAATATGTTTAAAATTTTAATTCTATTTTAAAATAGAATTTATGATTGGCTAATTAATGTGTGTATTTTTTATACCAGTATATTTTTAAAGTACAACTTATAAAATATAGTAGATTTATTATTCAATGTTTATAGAATTCAATATAAATTATTATTTGGAATAATGATAATAAGGAAGATATGTAATGTGATAATAAACTTTAATGGATGATCAAAGAAGATTAATTGAAATGAGAATAGTCAATTTAACTTAACAGTTGTATTAAAACTAATGTTGAATGTAAATTATTATATAGAAAGAGACATTAAATAGAAATAAGTTTTAAAAATGTACACAATTAACATATAAGATAACAAACATGAAAAAACACATTAAAATGTGAGTCATTAGACAATTGAACATGTATTACACTAAAATTATATGTCCTCGGTCCCGGCAAAGATTTATCTGATTACCAAACCCTTCCTTCACCTCTGACAAGACATCTTGTGAATGTGAGGAATGTCAGGCCTCCACCGTGGTTCGGATTCCACGTTAAACTGTAGGTCCTCCATTTCATCTCACAATCACCCTACCATTACACATTAGCGTAAGTGCGTATAACCCGAACGGGTAGTAAGACGCGGTGCTAATAATAATAATAATAATAATAATAATAATAATAATAATAAAATTATATGGTTTGACCAGACTATATCTATAGATTGTTCATGTCTGGAATGATGTTAAATCTTAAGATATACAATTGAAGCAGTAAATAGAATAAGTTGAATAGAAAAATTGACAATATTGAAATTAAAATTTTTTTTAAGGTTATATTATTGAATTCTATTTTCTTATCTGTAGTCCCTTGCTCCTTTTGTAGGCTTCGTAGAGAACACCCGTTAATAAGGTTGTTACATGTTTCGACGCTCTACGGCATCATCCTCAGACATGAAATACAGCCTGAATAAGGTGTTCTAGTTGAGTTGGATTCTAGTTTTCAACTAGAACACCTTATTCAGGCTGTATTTCATGTCTGAGGATGATGCCGTAGAGCATCAACACATGTAACAACCTTATTAACGGGCGTTCTCTACGAAGCCTACAAAAGGAGCAAGGGACTACAGATAAGAAAATAGAATTCAATAATATAACCTTAAAATTTTTTAAATTTCAATATTGTCAATTTTCCTATTCAACTTATTCTATTTACTGTTTCAATTGTATATCTTAAGATTTAACATCATTCCAGTCATGAACAATCATTAGATATAGTCTGGTCAAACCATATAATTTTAGTGTAATACATGTTTAATTGTCTAATGACTCACATTTTAATGTGTTTTTTCATGTTTGTTATCTTATATGTTAATTGTTGACATTTTTTAAACTTATTTCTATTTAATGTCTCTTTCTATATAATAATTTACATTCAACATTAGTTTTAATACAACTGTTAAGTTAAATTGACAATTCTCATTTCAATTAATCTTCTTTGATCATCCATTAAAGTTTATTATCACATTATATATCTTTCTTATTATCTTTATTCCAAATAATAATTTACATTGAATTCTATAAACATTGTATATCTGCTTCCTTATTACCATTTCATCATGTTTTTTAAGAAGATTTATTATTGTTTTTCTTAATTTTTAACATCTGTATTTTTTTACAAAATGTCCAAGTTTTAAGTGAAAAATCTGGAAATGTCCCGTTTAAAAATAGTAATCATGGGAACCCTAGTCAAATCGCTTAAAGTTAAATTTATCACGAAGTAGGGCCTAAAGTTAATTTTGGTTGTTGTCAGAGACGGTTTTTCGCCTCCGTAAACACGGTAAATTTGATCAGGGGTTTAGTGCAATGTATAATTTCAATATTTTAGCATATTTAAGAATAGAATGGATAAAGCGCACTATACCCAATTAAAAAATCCGAACTCTTTGTATAGGCCTATCCCAACTTATTTACGAAGTAAGTTATTTATTGGGAGTGTAACTTAATGGGAATGCACCCGCGTATTCAGTATATTGTAAACGAACCCCACAATGGATGAAAAATCAAAAGCGCTTCACAGTAATTTAATGATATTGTAACAAAGCAGAATCCAGGTTAAACGTGTAAATTTTTTTTAATTGACACAATATCTTATAGACTTCTGAATTTACGCACACATTTTAATTGGAAAATCCCCTTTCCGTGCTAAATTTCCGTGATACGTCAACCCAAAAAACTAAAGCATAACCAAAGCCCTAAACATTAATTACTTCTTTCGCTAAATCTAACGGCACTTAGTAATCATTAATATTCTAATTTACACTTACGATCTCCTTCATCATCAACTTCAAATTCTTCAGCATTGTCTATATCTAAAACATCTGCCATATTATAAAATTACTAATAATAATTGAACTGTGTTTAGACTAGAGTTACACCAGAATATTGTATAAATTATATGCTCTCAGTAGAGAAGCGGGAGAGCTCAAGACCTCAAGATCAGTCCATAGCATATTAAGATGAACTGATCCACAACAACAATAACCACTAGTTGATAGCCAACATCGGAAAAACAAATAGAACTACCAATATATTTAGTTCAGAATTGGCTAATAAAAACACTAAGGAATTTAGTAATGTAATTGATGGAAAGGAGGGTAGTGGAGAAAATATGTTAGAGGGCAGCAGGGAGAGGTTTTCTATATGTGTGTAAGAGATCTACTTTGGAAAAGAGAAGTGCCCCTGAAGTGTAAGCAAGTGTTGTATAGACCATAGAGCAAACTTCATACCCATTGTTACGTATTCAGCGCAGTGGCGGCAGAACGTTTTAGAGCTGGGAGTGATGTAGAGGAGGGGAGGAGGTAAAGGGGAAGGGGCGAATTTACAAATAAAAATTATAATATAAAACAACTTTTTTTTCCCAATAACACTCCACTAGCCCTAAACGTATTACTCATTAGGATATGATAACCGTTCTAGCATATCGTCCTAAGTATTTACCCACCCGCAGCGGTGGTAAAGGGGTATTGTCGTTGGTTCACAATCCTTTGTTAACCGTTGACGGAGAGGTCAAGGTTCGAATCTCGGCCGGGTGAACTGAGGGTAGTTTTCCACAAGTTATTTATCACTGCGATTTTTACATCGTCATTCAACCACCTCCACTAAAATGCGGTTTCACTTCCTCATGACTGCCTTCCTGATCACTATCTCATTAGATCAAACCGCTAATAGATCATGTGCTAGTAACAAATAAAAAAACTAGGCCTCACAGAAAGTTCTGTAATTGAATATACAACACATTATTTGTAGCTATCGACCAAGCCACTGTGGCCTGTGAATGTTTTTGTTGGTCTGTGTCTAACGAACATCAGGTAAATTGAATCAGTCTCAAGAACATCAACCCGTCTAACAAGTGACATAATAGGATAGGTGGAGATACATGATCAAACATACGCTTGAATAAAATCTGATAGACTTTATGGGTCAATGTAAATTCAATCGCGCATAATATATCTGTATGGTAATAATTATAATATCTCAAGCAGAAGCTCTTCTTACACATTTACTTCGTAGTTTGCCGTTCGCTTTATGTTTAAAACCAAGTTAACCAACACACTATCACACCTATAAAATAATATCACACTCGGAGAGGTCTGTAACCAACTACTTAGTGCACGCTAATCACTATGATTTGGGTGCGATAAAGTTTTGTTGTAGCGTTCTGCATGGCTCACGCGCCAACCAGGAGTCACCATGTAATTTAAACATCAAAGATTCAGGTATGGATTGTCCTAACTTTGGTATAGAAACAAATGAAATGTAATTTTTTTTTTCGATTTTCCATAATTTATATAAGCTACACTAGGATATTTATAGCACATGTCAGAAGGGGTGGGGGGCAAAACCTTGCTTTTCCTCCTTGATTTTATCAAGGGTGCAATGCCCCCCGTGGCGTCCCCCCACTCCGCCACCCCTGAATTACAGCGGAAACTTGGACTTTGGATTAAAAAGAGACGAGTAAAGTGGAGGTACTGGGTATACAATTTTTTAGGAGCATGCTAGCTGTCACTAAAAGGTATAGGATTAGGAATGAAGATGTAAGGTCAAGAGTTGGGGTACAGAGGTTACATGAAATAGTTGAGGAAGAAAAGATAATATATGGACACGTAATAAGTATGGAAGGGGAGAGGCTTCCAAGAAGACTAATGGATATTAAGTGTGTAGGGAAGAGACCGCAAGCGAGACCAAGGAAGAGATGGGAGGAACAGATAGCAGCACGTGTACAAGTGAGAGGAGGAGAGTGGAATAGAATGCAAGAAGAATAATGGTGGAAGAATAGAGGGAGATGGAGATGTTTTACTAAATGGACCTGACCATAGGCTTGCCTTGAATCCAGGAGAGTAGAAGGTTTGTCTTCCAAGTTTGATTTTTTGTGGTGGACACTTAGAATTGGTAAAAATTTCTTGTCGGAAATTAAATTTTCATCTTAGCCTTACAACAACTCTCGTGTATTCCCAGCTTCAGCATAAGATTAATTTAATCATATTTTAAATAAATGTGATAATATAATATTGACTCCTCAGGCTCTATGGATATCCACACTTCTGTTTAAAATTTGAGATGGTAGAATATGATAGAAAATGTCATCATTTATCATTTGAAGAAAATTAAAAGAGAAAAGAGAGAAAACCACTCCCTAAAATAAAACGTTGCAAAATAATTAACACCTACTGCAAGAATGGCGATACGATTTGAAGTTGATTTAGTTGTATAGTATTTAATTGTTGTTTGTTATTAAATATACATTTTTAACAATTAAAAACAGTCACTCTTGTAATTTAAAATGACATAGGTCTTTTTTAAATGATCGCGCTTACTTGTGGCATATTCCAACACTCAAAGGTTTAAAATAGGGCTGAAATTACTAAGAAACGAGAACGGTTTTTACTTTTTAGTCTAAGCTATAACCAAAATATTCTTATCTAACTAAATTATACATATTTGCATATTGTATGGTTATTAAATTTATTAGAATTTGATAAATGGCATTATATTTATTAAAAATAATGTATCTAAATAATGATAGTAAACAACACTACTGTTACAGTTGTAAAATAAAATATCCCGTTGAAATAAACTTGACACATGCTACTGACGGAGTGCAGACGTCACTGATAAGATCCTGTTATTTATATTTCATATCTCTACCTAAAAATTTTCAATCATATATCTTTAAAAAAAATCGTTCGGTAATACTTGCTACTATGACAGTAAAACTGTGACATACACATCTTTATAATGGCAAGTATATATTTAGATAATGAACTTTTTTTTTGTCAGACACTTAATAAATGAAGTTATGATTAAATTGGATAAGAAAGAGTTAAGTAGTCACTGCAATTGAATATAATTTTGATGGAGAGTCCTCTTCTTTGCTTGCATTTATTTCCCAAGCCTCTCTAACGACTCAACCCCTTCCTTTCTCAACTTGTTGCTCACTAAAAGTACAATATTTGGATATTAAAACACACAAGAATGGAGAATCTAATGTCACCAAAATTGATACATTTTGAAAACTTTGACTAAATATTACATTTACACAAAATTCACTAAAATCACAATAAACACTTCTTGTTGACTTATTTTCTTTGCATTATAATGTCAAGTTACAATATTTTGTTGTATATGATATAATTTTCTACCAATATTAGTTGTTTATTTGATAAAACTCCATGATGTCAAACCACAATCTAGCGGCCAGCGCGTGCTGGTGAAGATAGTGCCAACTTTTGCGAAACTTGAATTGCTGGCCACATGGTCCGAGGTGTAACTCTCGCCGGAGACTAGACTGCCGAAGTTGGGGAGATCGAGGTTCGAATCTCGGTCGGGTGTACTTGGGGTTTTTCCAAAATGGCTTTCCACTGTTTCTCCACAAAAATGCGGGTGTACTTTCTCTAAATATAGCATTCAAGACTCACTGCTTCACAGAAAATCTAAAAGTGCCGGGGATTGAACCTGGGACCTCTTGATCTGCAGCCAGGAATTCTGACCACTCAACCACAGAGGCAGTTGCTTTATTTTTATCAACATTTTACAACATTTAAATTTATTTGATCACTTTTGAAATTTAATTTTATCTATGCATGAAAGGTTAGATTACGTTTGCTGGTTTAAGAACTGTAGTAAGCTTAATAAACATTAATCAATACTGCTAAAATTACTTATTTCCCATCAAAATAGTAGCTGTAATTTTAATACACTTCTTTATGTGGTTCACTCCCATTTCCCAGTTATGAATATGTGACAGTCTACTCTGTGCTATTTCATTAGAAGATTTTCAAGATTTCTTTAAAAAAAATTACTAGGGCCTATTTAATTTAAGAGTTGTGTTTTCTACAGAATCTCTAAAATCCAAATAAAATATGTATATTGAATAAGTATAACCCGCCTCGGTGGCGTAGTTGGCCAACACACTTGTCGTGTTGAAGCTCGACTGCTGAGGACGGGGAGATCAAGGTTCGAATCTCACTCGAGTGAACTGGGGGAGGGGGGGTTTCCTTAATGGTTTTCCACTCTCCCTCCACGCAAATGCTGGTTCACTTCCTCTAATTCAACCTTCCCAAGTCATAATCCATTAGAGTAATTAGTACTTAAAGCGTATAATCCGAACGGGTAGTAAGACTGCTAAATATTATTAATAAGTAACTTATACCATATTTATTTAGCAATAATATAATAAAATGATACATTTTCTTTAATTTATTGGAATTAGGATATTGTAAGTGAACAATCATACAAAAGTTATGTGTTAGAAATGACTTTTCCAAAATCCAAAGAAAATTAAGTTTTACATTTCTCATTTTTTATTTATGTTTTTAATAGCTCAAATATTAATAATATATAATAAAATTTATTTTTTAACTAAGACTGTTAATGAAAAATAAGTAATTTTATTGTGGTTAAGGAAATGACACGGGCGTTAGCGAAGTAATGTTTGGGAAACAGCATTTACATTGAAAATTTCACTTTACTAACATGAGCTACGTGACTATAATTATTTTCGTCATCTAACTGACGTTAGACATTTTAGACAATTTTGGTGTCTTTATAAAATTATAAATTTAGTTTGAGAGACAATATGTTTGGTCAAGCTCCTGTTTCTTAAGTAAGTTAATTTGTTTTATTTTATGTCCATGGGAGACCTGGTGGTCTAGGTGTAAGGTGTCAGACTTCTGTACTGGCGGCCGGGGTTCAATCCTCGGTCCCGGCACAAATTTATCTGATTACCAAACCCTTCCTTCACCTCTGACAAGACATCTTGTGAATGTGAGGAATGCCAGGCCTCCACCGTGGTTCGGATTCCACGTTAAACTGTAGGTCCTCCATTTCATCTCACAATCACCCTACCATTACACATTAGCGTAAGTGCGTGTAACCCAATCGGGTAGTAAGACGCAGTGCTAATAATAATAATTTATGTCCATGACGGTTTCCAGCCCGTGTCCTGGGTCAGTTTTTTATTCAAGCCATATATTTTCCACTACCGGCTTGCTAGGCCTGTTTTAGCTTCACATGCCTTATAATATAACTTAAGAAGACAAGGGCAGAGACAACATCCAGTCTTTGGCCATTCATTTATCAATGTGAAAGGGTAAACCCATATTTCACCAATGATACATTTTTCGACCATCCCGGGAATCTAACCCTGGAGCCTTAGCTCAATAGACAGACACGCTAACCGACCGAGCTATGTTGTTGGACTTAGTTTTTAGTTGTTAAATAATTAGCCTATCTTTTTTATTAGCTGATTGATTCACCACATTATTTTATTCGTAAGAATAATCACAAGTTAATACAATTATATTTTGGTTGGAAAAAAGAACAAAATCATATGAGTTTGGTGCTAGGTACCATCCCCAATTTTTTTTAACATCAGTTTAAAACTAAAACGAAAACTAATCTACCTCACAAAAACGTTCAGCTCTAGTCGGTGAATAATTCCCACAATCACAACTGGAAACCTCACAACTAATACATTTCAATGGCTTTGAAGACATTCAACCCGCCTCGGTGGCGTAGTTGACTAACGCGCTTGTCGTGTTAAAGCTCGACTGCTGAGGACGGGGAGATCGAGGTTCGAATCTCGGTCAGGTGAACTGGGGTGGTTTTTCCTAAAATGGTTTTCCACTCTTCCTCCACGCAAATGCGGGTTAACTTCCTCTAATTCAACCTTCCCAATTCCTAATCCATTAGCATAATTAGTACTTAAAGCGTACAACCCGAACAGGTAGTAAGACACGGTGCTAAATAATAATAATAATAATAATAATAATAATAATAATAATAATGATAATGATAATGATAATGATAATGATAATGATAATAATAATAATAATTATAATTATAATAATAATAATTTGTTGAGCGGTAGGGCCTAATTAATATTAGAATTAATTGAAAAATCACACCTGAACATGAGAATCAAACCTGGGACCTTTGGCTTTGTAAGCCATTGTTCTAACTCTGAGCCATCCAGGGATCATCCCATGTCCAGGGTCATTCTTCACTCATATTTCATGGCAGAGTCTGTGATGGATGTGTGGTTATCATCTGATACTAAGAGTTTTTATTGATATCACAGCCATCAGCGACTCAGTTGTGGCTTTATATTGTTATTGGTGTGTTAAGCCAAAGGTCTCGGGTTTATTTTCCTTATCCAGTACTAAGTCATTTTTCATTTTATTCTAATATGATTCAGCTATTGGAAATCTCCGTGACTATAATCACTCATCCCCCAAGCTTCACCTTTCATATATAGGTACTTAATTATATAGTGTTAAAATGTTTACAATTAAAACTAGATAACATTGCATGACATATGAAAAAGTGAAAGTAGATCTTAAAACTTTTTCTGTCAGGTAAGGCACTTTCTTTGAAAATTTGACTGTAGCTTAAGTATCCAAAGTAGGCATATACACTATTTATTTGGAATTTTATTTTATTTCAGGCAACATTTATTAAGGATGTTGTATTAACGTCGACCCACCCAAAGAATTTACTATTGCAAAAACATGTGGATTACATTGCATCTTATGGGGCTAACAAGGATGAATTTGTAAGTATTGTGATTACAACTCTATTACATATTATAAAACATATATTGGATATGTTTATACTGATAACAAAGGAATAGGCCTGTATAGACTATATGGGTATTCTCAAATTAAGGAACAATTAGGAAATAAAAAAATAAAAATTTCAGAAAAGTGTAATTTATTACCTAACCATACAACATTTATTAAAGAAGTAGGTAATAATACCAGCAGAGCTTGATTTTCCAATTTTCTTGTTTTTTTTTAGTTTTACCAACGTGGCTACCCATAATCCATCACTTCGCTAATGGTGTTTCAGATGCACAATCCCTAAAATCCAAATAAAATATGTATTTTTACTAAGTATACCATATTTTTTTAGCAATGATATAAAAAAATTATACATTTTCCTTAATTTATTGAAATTAGGATTTTGTAAGTGAAGAATTATACAAAATTTATGTGTTAGAGATGATAAATTTTCCAAAATCCAAAGAAAATTAAGTTTTACATTTCTCATTTTTTATTTATGTTCTTAACAGCTCAATTGTTAATTATATATAATAAAATTTAATTTTCAACCGAGACTGTTAATGAGAAATAAGCGATATTATTTTTGTTAGTGAAGTAACACGGGCGTCAGCGAAATTATGTTTAGGAAACAGCATTTACATTGAAAAGTTTACTTTACTAACGTGAGCTACATGGCTATCATTAGTTTCGTCATCTAACTGATGTTAGCGAGTTGATGACACCATTTTCGTCACTAAACAAGGTTAGCGAAGTGATAACACCATTTTCGTTACCAAACAACGTTAGTGAAGGGATTTTTTGGCGGACTTTGAGTTTCATAACCATAATATAAGTATAAACCTGCAAACAAACATTGAGATCAGTTCCTGCCTCCATTTATGTTCAACTGAACTGGTATTGGCCTAGTTATTTCAAAAACTCCAAATGATATTAATGTTAGTGAAGGGATTTGCAACTAACATACTCTATACTCTTTACCTGAATTTTTGCATGAACTGTATTAAATACATTTTTTAACCAATGGAATAACAAGAACTTGTAAGTACAGGACAACAACACACTACGGCTAATGGGAAACAGCAGAGCATTCTGGAAGGTTTTAGCACTAAATTCAAAATATTGTGTTTGTCTCGTGTGTTACTTGGGGACAAATAAACATTGATTAAAATCTCGAAATTTATGAATAATTTAATGAAGTAGATTCTTCAAATGAAAATAACAGTATTATGGGTATATTTTACTGTGGTTGTATATTTTTTACTCTTTTTCTTTATTTTTGTATATAACTTCAAACGATGAAATTCAGAGGTGGAGACAGTTAGCAAGGTGATGAAAAGGATATTTATAATTTAGTCTAATTTGTTTTTAATATTACCATATTTAAATGTTTCTCTCATGTTTTATACACTTTATACTACTACTAATTTTTTTTGTTGTTGCTTGTTTTTTATATAGTCTGGAGACATAAATTTTCCCTCAATTTGAGAATGATCCATATATAGATAGACCTCTAATTTTTTTATCAACACAGCTTATTATTTGTTTAGACAATACCCATATAATATGATAAATATGATAATGAGGTAGCGATGAGGAAGGAAGCACTTTAGAGGTAATCTACCTTCATTTGCATGGAAGAATAGTGGGGAACCTTTCGGGAAACTACCCTCATTATACCCGACTAGTATTCAAACCCTGATCTCCACGTCTTCAGCTGGCCAGTCTAACATGAGAGTGATTCCTTATACCAGGGGTCTCCATACTTAAGGTCGAAGGGCAAAAGTTTATTTCACTTGTTGGATCGCAATTCTGTACTGACAATATTAGGATTGAAAGTATTATTTTTCTTCTGACGTCCTGAGTCTCTCAGTGGTGATGAGTGAACCCGAACACTCTCGACTATGTTCGAACGCACCCAAAATAGTTCTCTGTGCCTGGCTTAATAGCGCAGTTATTTGCCGGTTCAAGGGGAATTTGTATAAAAACAGTATTTTTCTTCGCATATAAAGAAAGCAAAAATAGTTCAAAAATAACTTAAAATACATATTTATTTTATAATTTTATTATGTAAGATATACATTTTTATTTGTCATTTTTTCTCTTGAAATAATTTTAAATTTTTCATGAGCCACAAAAAAATGTTACCGTGGGCCGTGGGTTGAAGATTCTTGCCTTACACCATTCGGCCACTGTAGCGTTTCTGTTTAGGCTATAATTATCATAACTCTAGACTCTTTACATGAGGTATAATTATTTTGTCACTCACTCCATTCATTCATTCACTAATATGGTTGATATGTCCTGAAGATAAGGATAGGGTGCAATGAGGTGGACTGGATAGAACTAGCTAAAGAGAGAGATAGAGTGTAATGAGGAGCACTGGATAGAACTAGCTAAAGAGAGATAGAGTGTAATGAGGTGGACTGGATAGAACTAGCTAAAGAGAGATAGAGTGTAATGAGGTGGACTGGATAGAACTAGCTAAAGAGAGAGATAGAGTGTAATGAGGTGGACTGGATAGAACTAGCTCAAGATAGGGATAGGTGGCATACTTTTGTAAGTGTGGCAATGAACTTTCGAGTGTTTGATGCCATAAAGTAAGTTCCGTAAGTAAGTAATAATCTGATAATAATCAATACATAATTTGGTGTGATATCTTGGATTTTAACAAGCGTTATTTCTCTCTGTCTAGGCTTTAGTTAGCTTACCATTGAAGCTTTATTAAAATTTAGAACAACCATTCACACTAGGTATTTATTTGTTTCCTTTTCTTTTTTTCACGAAGAATTGGGAGAGGTGTTCTGGATAGGCCATAGCCCCTGAAGAATTAAGTGAAAAGTTAAAATTTGGAAAATACTTTTAAGCTTATATGGCATCTATCATTCATGAATTTATTTGCTAACGTGGCTCATTCTTTCCCAACGTCTCAGGTGTTTGCTATGCTTTCCAGGAGTACTGTATGACCGAGTATTTACGGATGTCGGGTATGTACTGGGGCCTCACGGCGATTGAGCTTATGGGACAACTGGATCGCATGAACAAACAAGAGATCTTGGACGTCATAAAGATGTGCCAGGATGAGTCTGGCGGCGTCAGCGCGAGTGTCGACCATGATCCACACATCCTGTACACTCTGAGTGCAGTGCAGGTACTCACATTGATAGATGGATACAGTCCAAGTATCATGGAACTAGGAATATGGGGATCTTCAGAACTTTGATTTAATTTTGAAAAAAATTAATTCTGGCATTACCTACATTACAAAATCTTACCAATAAAAATATTGACAGCATAAATAGGCCCTACTTAGTATGCTCAAAAAGAATTAATACCATACCTAGCTGTTATACATACATTATAAATAAATAGTCATATGAACAAATTTAAAGGAATTGAATTTACATGTTGTAATAACAGGCTAACTTGCTTTATTGAATTAAAATGAAATATTATAAACAATTTGTGCACAAATACATTTTATATTATGTGATTTAAATGCATAAAGTTATATAAATAATCTAAATATAATATTTTTCAAGAACAAAAGAACTACAATAACAAAAATATTACCCGCCTCGGTGGCGTAGTTGGCTAACGCGCTTGTCGTGTTGAGCTCAACTGCTGAGGACGGGGAGATCGAGGTTCGAATCTCGGTCGGGTGAACTAGGGGTGGTTTTTCCTAAATGGTTTTTCACTCTCCCTTCACGAAAATGCGGGTTCAATTCCTCTAATTCACCCTTCCCTATTCCTATTCCATTAGCGTATTTAGTACTTAAAGCGTATAACCCGAACGGGTAGTAAGACGCGGTGCTAAATATTATTATTATTATTATTATTATTATTAACAAAAATATTCATACTTTGACTCAGCTTTGAGAAAATTTAATCTATTTGATTCAAGTTCACTTTGAATTGAAAAATTGGCACCCCAAAGAAGAACATTATCTGGCAGCAAGAAAAGTTACTAGATCTACTTTCACGTATTCTTACGTCAACTCATTTGATCATCAGATGCCAATTTTGATAGATATTGTTGATTCATTCTAACCTGAGACCGGAAGGAAACAAACATTCCCATATCACTACGCGAAAGACCTACATGATTGGTGAAACACAAGGGCAATATTTTTAACAGGTGCGGCCATGTATAGTCAGTACCATAAAAAAGTAGGTCACAGTGAAATTTTTGTATTTTTTAATACTTTTAAATTTCTCGTCTTATGTTTAACAAAACTCGGGCTATACTCAGTAAACCCATAAATAGATGACAAGCAGTCACAACCGCCACTACACTGCCGAGACGAACTGTCGACTGACCGTTGCTGATTTGACGTAAACATGTGATAAGTACTGTACCATGGGTTTCCTAAACGCTGAGTCAGGAGTTTGTTGGTATTAGAATAGCGCTTGCAAAGCTTAAAATATGATCTCCAAATCAAATGAAGCGATAAGCTTAGCTATTATAATTTTCTAATGTTATCTTAAAACAAGTTTAATACAAAACAAAGGAGGAATTATTTAGGGAAAGGATACCATTGAAGGGAGACCTGGCGGTCTAGGGGTATGGTGTCAGACTTCTGTGCTGGCTGCCGGGGTTCAATCCTCGGTCCCGGCACAAATTTATCTGATTACCAAACCCTTCCTTCACCTCTGACAAGACATCTTGTGAATGTGGGGAATGCCAAGCCTCCACAGTGGTTCGGATTCCACGTTAAACTGTAGGTCCTCCATTTCATTTCACTATCACCCTACCATTACACATTAGTGTAAGTGCGTGTAACCCGAACGGGTAGTAAGACGCGGTGCTAATAATAATAATAATAATAATAATAATAATAAAGATACCTTTGAAAATTCGCTCAATAGCAAATCAGAGCAAAGACTCCCACGTGGCTTTGTTTACATCAGGTCTCAGCTTAGGATGAATCAATAATAATACCTTTAAAATAATATTTTCACCGCAAAATAGATGTTTGTATTTTCTGAAGGGCTCTTTCTATGAAAATTGGACTGGACTCTTGGTATGACCAAAAAATTAGTAATCACTTTCCCAGTGAATTAATTTTGTTTTGAGGACCCTTTACAACCGCGCGCTCTGTAACATCTGGTTCTATGGGTGATTTATCACCTCTCATTGTCTGCAAGCAATCCATGATTGAATCTTGTTTGGGTACTTTCATGGGGATTTTATATGATTGGTTCAGAGACCGCTGCAATCAGAGGTGTATGATAAAATAATAATAGAAACAAATTGTTTGATAGCTATGTCAATAACCATCCTAGGAATAAAACTAAAAATTCATGTAAATAAATTTGTTATTGACCAATTTAAAGAGCATTAAATACATTATTTTAAAATATCCGAACCAAGCTATAAATGGAGTTACCCAAACACTTGTACAATTAATTAAAACCACACATGATTAGCAAAGCTTAGAATATGAGAATTATCTTATAGTTATCGATTTAACTGTATCAAGTTTCATATTCGTAACTTCAAAGATCATTACCATCTTATAATCTTCACTATTTATGTACAGTTAATTGAATGAGTGTTTGCTTTCCTCCATGTTATCCACTTTCATTTACAATATCATTATATTAACGTAAACATAAAACTGACTCCCTAGTCACCGGCAGTTGTGGTATCAATGATAATAATAATAGTAATAATAATAATAATAATAACAACAACACCAACAACCACAACCCTGAGCACAGGACCAATCCTAGATAGCTCATTGGTAGAGCATTGGTGCACTATACAAAGGCTCTCGTGTTCAATTCTCGTGACCGGAGGTCAATTTTTCAAATTTGCAAACAAGCTTTTAATGTTTTAATCAAGGGATAAAATAGTATGAATTACATCATGATAATGTAAGGAGAGAATAAAAAACCACTTTGTAAATCTTTAGATGAAGCAGCTGGTCAAGACGCCATTTCAGATGCAAGCACTGAAATTAAGTTTTAATAATTGTTTAGGTCCCGGTACCTGATGTGTTGTTGCATATATTTGCTTTGACTGGGTTTAAATTCGTGCATCGCATAGAGTGAGCAATTCACAGTAAACAATACAACTGTTTGAAATTAAACTTAATGCTTAATGTCTTGACCCAAATCTATGTTTATTTTTTATTTTTAGGAGATGGTCTAAACGCTTTCCTCTAGTAGACAGTTCAAAAATCATGTAGGCCTATTTAGATTTTGGGTTGCCAACACTTGTAAAATTATTATTATTATTATTATTATTATTATTATTATTATTAGCACCGCGTCTTACTACCCGTTCGGGTTATACGCACTTACGCTAATGTGCAAATGGTAGGGTGAATGTGAGATGAAATGAAGGACCTACAGTTTAACGTGGAATCCGAACCACGGTGGAGACCTGGCATTAACACTTGTAAAAGATTACTGTTTTGTTATAAATGTTAAGTTTTTTCTAGTTACATGTTATATTTTACATTTAAAATAATGTAATCTTAAGTTTTCTTACATTGTTTCATAACTTTTAATAATTTATTTTTAGTCAATCTGAAACAATATTTTACACATAATTAAAATAACTTTTTCTCCATTTTGGAATGTTACTGTTTCTATGATGTGTAATATAGTGCACACATCAATACCTTTTAATACAGGCATCATATTTACTTGGAAAAGAGAGAATACTTGTCATTTTGTGTGTGTGTGTATATATATATATATATAAATAAATGAAATAAATTATTTTATCGTATTTTGAAATATTTAACTGAATAAAATATTTTTACTGTGGTTAGTTATCAAATTCATGCATTACTAAACGTTTTCATGACAGTTATCCAAAGTGACAGATGTCAGCTGATGGCGTAGGGATATATTAGGGCTTATTGCTAGTACCTTTTTGAGCTGTCTTTCAAGTAAACTAGGGTTAATGAATGTATCATAGGCAATCTCGCTAAAAATACTTTTCCTAAATACTTTTACCCAAAAAAATCCATTAAATTGTATAGTTTGAAACATAAAATTAACCTAACTTAAGTTGTGCTTGTACTATCAGATACATTTTGATTCATTCTTTGATTCTCATTTTATTGGTGTTGTTAATAGTAGGGTAGATATACTTCTCAGTAACAAAATACAAATTGTAATATTTGCCCTTTATTTTTTTTATCATATTTACATTCACAGTTTATACTTTACATCCATTACTATTTCCAGCCTATGGCCTGGGTTACTTTATTAGTCAAGCCATATATTTTCCTCTATCAGTTCGCTAGGCCTGTCATAGCTTGATATGCCATATAATCTAACTTAAGACTAGGACAGGCACAACATGCAGTCCCCAACTGTTAATTTATCAATGTGAAAGGAAGGGTAAACCCATATTTTCATCAACGATAAATTTTTGGCCATGTCGGGAATCAAACCCAAGACCCTTAACTCAGTAGACAGACACGCTACCGACTGAGCTATATTCCATTCGGCGTAGGAATTGACTTCTGAAAGGCCTTTTTCCCTACCATAAATCTACTATATAGTAGGATATTGGTAGGAATAAAGACCTTTCAGAGAGTAATTCCTACCGTGAATGGAATATATGGTGTCGAACCACATTCATAGTGATTGATGGTGAAACAAAGAGAATTTGTTAGTAACAAACAAGACAACTCAAGCATAAAGGTAAGATATTTATTGTCTCTTGTATGTACGGACATTTAATAGGCTTTTTGCATTATCATTGTCTAACATGTCAAGTCACCTTTATGAATTGTGCACTATTCACTATATTCCGGTTGTGAACGCTATAATTGAAAACTGTATAGTAATATGTTTCAACTTTATGTGCATTATGTGACATGCATAGCTATACTGAAATTTCATCAGACATATTTTTATTAACTTTTATCTAGAATACCAGAATGACTATCAAAACATTGGCCTACATGAAATAAAAATAAGTTAAATAATTTAATCAAATCGACAAGTGTTTTTTTATTACCGGATCAGGTTACATGCATATGTATTAATCCCACTAGTGAGCTAGGGATGAAGAAGGTTGAGTTTAGAAGAACTGTACCTGCATTTGTCTGGAGGGAAAGTGGAAAACTCTTGGGGAAAAAACCCTGGGATTTGAACCCGATCTCCTTGTTATTGGCATTCTAGTCTTAAAACAAGAGTGACACCTTAGACCATACGGCCACCGAAGCAGGTAAATCGACTAGTTGCCTTATTAAATGAAAATAATGGTATATTTTGTCAATTTAAACATGTGTTAACAATATAAAAAATACATGTTTTTTTTCAAGTTGAAAATGTTATTATTATTCAACATTGTTGAATGAAATGACCAGATAAAGATAGAATCAACGGCACTGTTACAATCTTCTTAGCATTTTAACAACCAAGAGAAGTTGCCAGCATGCATAGTTTGTTTCCCTAAACCAAAAATCATTTGTAAAATCTGAAGAAAAATAAGTGTTTGACTGGCTACTATGATTATCATATTGTAAGCAAAATTAAAAGTTAAATGATAAAGAAGAATTATTAGTCCTACTTTTTTTCTAATCATAGCACTGTACTACTTACACTGTAACTAATTAATTGCAATTTTTACTGAATTAAAATAAATAAATTGAAATACATTTTTTTTATCTAATCCCCAAACAAACTTAAATGATTGTATTTACTATAAATAATATCAGGATATTTTAGCTATACACTGTTTGTTATAAACTATGCATTATGCATGAATTTAAACCCAGACTTAGAAAAGTATAAGTCAAAATACCCCAAATCATGTGGTCTATGATCCATCAGATTTTGACACTGTATGACGCGGTGGACGCGTTGGACGTGGACAAGATGGTGGAATATGTGAAAGGACTCCAACAGCCTGACGGTAGTTTCTGTGGGGACAAGTGGGGTGAGGTGGACACCCGTTTCTCATTCTGTGCGGTTCTCTGCCTCTCGCTATTGGTAAGTCGACACTTCACTTTCTTTGCGATAAAATATATTTACTTCTTCTTTTTTTAGCAATGCATCTCACAAACTGTTCTGGTTATATGCATATCTAATAATAACACTGACAATTTAGTAATGAGGAATGTTGAATCTATAGGCATTGTGTCCACATTTGCATAGAGGAAGAGAGGAAAAACATTTTGGATAAACCACCCTCAATACATCCAACAAGGATTCCAAACCCTTTTCTCCCTCTCAATGGCAGTCTAGTTTAACATGAGAGTGACATCCTAGACCATGTGGCCACCAAAGCAGGTTTATTTCCTATCCCACATATACATACATAATCATACATTCATACATATATACATAATCTACATCCTGGCAGCAAGGTTGCTTCTGGACATTTTCATGAATAAACCTAATAGCCTAAGTTGTAAATAATTAAAAAAACAAGTTAACAAACTAAGTCAAGATCAAAATATTAGTTTTGTGATAGTGTAGAGATATTTTTAGAATTATTTAAGAACTCATGTTTTTGTGGGAGAGCTACAGTATGCTGTCTATTAGCAAAAACTCGCAGAATAAAACCTAAATTAATTAAAAGAGGGACTCTTATTTGGAATTGACGCTAAGTCACATGTAAGCAACGTCTTTAAATGGAAGGCTTTTGCAGCAAGTAAAAAGTGAACTGAAGAACTAAGCTCTTAGATTCAAACAAAAGATTTATCTTTACCTACCCCCACACCCTCCCCTTTTATAAAAGTTTTTCCTAGGGATGGACCCCCAAATCCTTAAGGAGATTTGAGAATTTAATAATATTTTGAATTTTAGACTCAAATCTTTAAGAACTTATATATATATTTTTTTTTTCAATTTTTCATGTGAAATTTGTTTTAGAGTTCTAATACTGCTTATTGATGGTTCAAAACCAATTATAATCACATGATGAACCTAAAGACCAGACCCCAGACCAGTAATTTATTACCTACTGAGTGTATGGATGTTATAATGGATACATTAAAAGAAATATTGTTAACATTTTTTTACTATTTGTATTTTCTATTATTACATTAAATATTTCCTCTTATGTTTATATTTTTTTTTCAAGATTCGGATTCGAGATTCAAATGAAAATTGGAGATTCTTATTCGAGATTCAGACTTGTAAAATATTGGATTCAACCCAACTCTAGTTTATTCCTATTAAATCCTATTATACATTTCCTGGTAAGCGTCCTTCCCAACTGAATCAGTAGGTATATGGCCTAAGGTCTAGTTCTTGTCTAGTTTGGTTTGCGGGGATGAGGTAGGAGTTCTGATCCCGGCCAAGTGTTCCGTGGGTGGTTCCCCCTAAATGGCTTCCCGCACTCACTCATTCCTACCTAATTTGTGTATTTCTGCGGAGAGTGCACAAAAAGTTCCGCTTTCTCATCACTTTCACGTCTATAATAAACAAACAACAGTTGTACAATCCATGGCTGTGGGGTCTGAGTCGTGAAGTCAGAAGCGGTTTTTGGGGGAGTTCGAGTCAATAAAAATGTACCGAGTCTGGCTTAAAAGTAAAAAACTTACAATATTACTATAATATATGATAAATATATAATTCAAATTTTTATATTTTTAGGACCAATATTTGTAATTTTGGTTGACAAATTTATTCACAGATAAATTCACAATGCCAAAGAAGCTTCTCGTGAAGTTATCTGTATTGGAACATTTTACTGCAGTCAATTTTTATTACTAATTAATATACACTAGCCATTTCTGAAGGAGACAAGAAGTAGAAATATAGAGGAGTCAGCGTCCGAGTTGAAGGCTTGGTGAACTGACTCCACAGACCTGTTAGAATAAACACTGACATATCATGGTTGATCCTTGATTCAACCTCTCAAGTTGGCTAGTTAAAAAGGGTGTGAAAAGCCTAAAATGGCCGAAACTTGAAGGTCAAATTTCCTTTGCTTCGACTTCGAAACACACAAAATATTTACATCTCTGAGGTATTTTGAAAGGAAGAAGAAAACTTTGACAAATTGTGAAAAGATTAAAAATCTCACGAAATATGACAGTAAACTCATTTTTAGAACAGCTACCAAACACTATTTTAACGGCGAGTATGTGAGTAGTAATTAAACAATATCTTATATGTAAGTATATATAAATTAAGATAAATGTCAGCATAAAATAAGAATGCCTTTGTGGTCGAGTAGTCGGTGTTCCTTGCTACAGATACAGAGTTCCTGGGTTCGATCCCCGGCGCTTCCAGATTTTCTGTGAAGCAATGGGTTTTGAACTGGACTAACTCAGCCTCTTGTGGACAAATGAGAAGCTATATGAATGAAAAAGTAGCGGCTCCAGTTTAGAAAATTGAGATTAACGGCCGAAGGCCTTGTTGTGCTGACCACATGACACCCTCTATATGCAGAAGTTGGCACTATCTTCGCCGGAAAATGGTAGTCACTTGGTCAGTATGCCCAGATTGCGGGTTCACACTATGGTTTTTTTTTAAACTATACAGTGTGCATTGTTTTTTCTTTACAAAAACCAATATCCTTACCTTAATGCACTTAATGGATGATTCACAAATTAAAAGCAGTGTAATGTGACAAGAATAAAAACCTTATCTTCACTTTTGCTTCGTATGCTTCAATCTCTTCTTCACATTTAAAAAATAGCCTTCACACACCCCTACTTGTTACCCCTATTTGTCAATGAACTTGTTAACAAGTTGTTGATAACTCTTTAACTTGCAGGGAAGACTGGATGCTATCAATATGGAGAAAGCTGTCGATTTTGTTTTGTCGTGCATGAACTTTGATGGAGGATTTGGTTCACGCCCGGGTTCGGAGAGTCATGCCGGTCTGATATACTGCTGCGTGGGATTTTTATCTGTTACCGGTAATACTCTTTTATAAGCCTTTTTTTTTGCTGTAGATTTTGTGTCACTAAACTAATATGTTGGATTGGTTGAAAAATGAGTCACAAATAAAAGTAAAAACACTAACGCATATTTACAAACATTTCAATATTTTGATGTCACATAGTGCCGGTGGTAGATTGATTAGGAAGTTTGCTTCGTGATACCAACTTAGTTAAAAAAAAACTTCTTTGGTGAACAAATATTTCTACTTGAGCTTCTGCTAAGTTTTCATCCTTCAACAACTAAGTTGGCATTACTGTTCAATCCAATTCCTCCAAAGGAAGATGCCATGTGGCATTGAAATATACATATAAGTTTCACTTAGTCGAAAAATCACAACCTGGAAACAGGAATTGAACCTGTGACCTTTGTCTTTTCACACCAAGGCTCTACCACTGAGCCATCCTGGTTCGTCTCATGTCCGAGGCCATTTTTCACTAGTTGTTGGTGGAATGAGTGTATATGTGATAATTTAATTGAAATGATTCAATTATGAGGGTTAGTCCTGTATATAACCATCACATATTAATATGTGATATACATTTTTTTTTTAGCACCGCGCCTTACTACCCGTTTGGGTTATACGCTTTAAGTACTAATTACTCTAATGGATTAGGAATTGGGAAGGTTGAATTAGAGGAAGTGAACCCGCATTTGCGTGGAAAACCATTTAGGAAAAACCACCCCCAGTTCACCCGACCGAGATTCGAACCTCGATCTCCCCGTCCTAAGCAGTCGAGCAGCTCAACACGACTAACGCGTTAGCCAACTACGCCACCGAGGCGGGTGTGTTATACATGAATTAATAATAAATATAAATGTTTGTAAATATGTGCTGTTAGTGATTTTTCTATAACTATACTTATTTAATGACATATTGAAGGTGTATTGATTCAATAAAAACTATTAACAATACCACTTTCTAATTACAGAAATTAACGGCCCTGATTATTCTTTTTTTCAGAGTGAAACTATGAACAAACTTGCATCTAAAAAGTTTTCCCTTAAATTTTGCTTTTAAAACTATTCTTTTTTCTATTTTTTGTTTTAAAAAGATAATTAGTTTAAAAAAAATAAGCTTATCACACATTTTATACATACTTTGCTTAATTAGTTGTAGAAAGAAAATATATCATAAAAATATTATTTTTTAATGTATATTTCATTATCATTGACATAGTATAACTCAATCAGTTTTAAATGTTTAAAAAAAACAATGAATTTGTTGTGATATAAAAAAATCACGATTATTTGATACAAACGGCAATTATGATTCATCGCCAAATACACCTTCATGAAATTAAAGTTTGGTTTGGAATAAAATTAAGCTTATGTACAAACCATGGATGCGGAGTTGGTAGGCTAAACCTATGACTCCAACTCCACAGCTCTGGTACAAACCATGATATTAAAATATTATATGTTGTAAATTGACTTGGTTCAACCTAGGTGAAATGTCTTGAATAATTTTGTATTTATATTCAGAGCAGGACTTCTGTTTTCACAGATTTGTTATGTTTTTGTGAATTTTAGAGGTATAACATTGATCATGGAAGATTTGAATGATTTATTTTCTGGGAGTAAACTTTAAAGGCCATGATGTATACTTATAACTTTTGTGATATGATTTTTAAATATTGATTTAGATAAATTAATTATTCAATTCCAGCCATTAAAAGTGAACCTTTTTGTTTCAAGCAGGGTCATTAATATTTGTATAAGTAGGTGTGATTGGTCCAAACAAGATAACTAAGAAGTGGCAGCAGGCCAAGGGGAAGACCAAGGAAGTGACAATGTTGAGCTGAAGCAGAGTTATAGTTAAATTCGGCTAAGTCTTACTAATTTACTAAAGTCTTTGAGCTAAGAATATAGCTATCAAAAATAATTTTGACTATATATATTTTTAGGATTCGGAAAATTGTTTGTTTTTTTTGGGGAAAAAATATGAAAAAGTTAAAATTATCTTTGTCATGTTTTTATTTAATTTCCATTAAAAATATTATTTTATTAAATTTAAATTGACCTTATCTTCTATTAAGTAATTAATATCCAAAACTTCAGTCACTTTTATTTTATAGCTATCTTATAACACAATTAAATTTACACATTAATTAGATAAATATAGCACATTAAATAACATAACCACACTACATATAATTGAGGATTTTAAGCAGGAGGAAAAAATATTTCTACTGCAAAATAATTGTAATATACTCTATAACAGGGATGTGTATAGGTTAAGTTGGTCAATCTGGACTGAACTGACTAGAGTAGTCACAGTAGGAAGTGACGGACAACATTTTCCGTTCTAAGACTTTATCTTTGTCCTTTTGGGTGTTATTACGTGCACGAGTGATGTGGTTTGTGTACAAGACTAAATATGTGTGTGTGTGTGTGTGTGTGTGTGTGTAAGGACACAACAATAATAATAAAAATGGCATTTAAATATAAAATTATGCTCTAATACACCTTCATAAAACTTATTTGCATATAGACAAGTCTATAATATTATTATTTGGATTGGGATTCATTTGTTTTTGTAGGCTAGATAATAAAAATATGATAAATCATTATTTTTGGAATCCAACAATACGTTTTGTGAAAGCTTTAGTAACTAAAACGTAAGAGGTAACCAGATACACTGGTTCAATTGAGAAATGTTTTGTTGTTCTTATGAACCAAGACTGTGGCTCACTTATTTATTAAGATCAGTTTAAATATTTTGATTTTTTACAGTGAAAGTATTTATTAAATTTCACACCATGAGTTTTTTTTAATTTAATAATTTTTTTTAGGCAATATTAAAATTTCTTTTTAGAATTTACTTATATCCATACCAAAAATGTTTGATCAAATATAAACAACTATAATAGATGAATTAGGCCAAGGTTTTTTAATTTACATTACATCAAAAAGTTTACTCAACACTTGCTAGAAAAAATATTATTTAGTCTTTGTTTGGAAAACTTACAATTTAAAAATAAATTAATATACATATTTTGAGTGGTCAGATATTTTTTCCCTTTAAACCTATTTTTTTTACGAGATTAAAAAATCTAAATTTACTGTTCATACCTATAGCTGCAACCGAATAGAAGGTTTTGTTCCTTTTTCTGACTACTAAACATATTTTTGACATCTACCACTACATTTAACTTAATTGAAACTCTCAAATTGTAATCAACACAGCCTAAACTGAAGCGTGTTTGTTTAATATCGTTGTTAAGGATTGTGAATGACAAAACAAGTAATGTAAGGTGTTGTGATTAGCAAGTAAACAAATAACAAAGGCACTGACAGCATAAACAAAGTGTCAGTATTTCTTATGGTAAACCAGGCCAAAAGGTAGAATAAAAAGTAGTGTATCCCAGCTAACAAGTCCGACTAATCACAATCGAGTATAGGGGGTTTCACTGCTCATTTTTGGGGCTACGTGGGTTAGGATGACGGATCATCAGTACCTGTATTGGAGGGCTACCATTCGAGACCATGGTACCGAGGTTCATAAACTATGTAGGGTCACCTGCAGGTCAGTCAGGACATTGGTTAAGCCTCCCTAGCATATTTCGTTCTGGCACAAACTTATAAGTAATTCTTTGAAGTTCTTTCATATCTTTTAATATTCCTCATCATCATCATCATCACACTTTGTAATAGAGCATAGTAGTACAATAAAAAGCAAACAAAAAAACCCAAACCCACATGGTCATCGACTCAATCACTTCCCCATATCCTTGGTCACAGCATATCCTGACATATTAGGCCCACAAGGACACACAAGGGGGACGTTTGGTGACAAAATTATTTTTATTCTTTATTGGAATGGCTACTAAGTTTAGACTAAATTTATGAATTTTAAAAATAAATATAAGCCTAGAGATATTTGTATGTATAAATTATATATAACTTGTATATATAATTAAAAAAATATATATTTACAGGAGATTAAGTATTTAGGAAAATGACTGCAAAAAAAAATCAAGAAAGTGAGTGGGAGGAGCAGATAACAGAAATTGTGCAAGTGAGAGGAGAAGAACAGAAGCAATTTAAGGAGGAAAAGTGGTGGAAGGATAGAGGCTTTTTACTAAACTGACCCAGCCACAGGCTGGAAACAGTTAATGATGATGATATTACCCCCCC